>JXCR01137630.1:32158-121276 GCA_002079205.1 Phalaenopsis hybrid cultivar | reverse complement strand
ATTTTAGGTATTTTCATCATTCTGAAATTTTTGCAGTCCTTCTCACAATTTTTACTTCACCTGGTCTGTAACATTAGGAGCTTTATATACATATAAATCATTAGAGAATTTGCTGGGTAATGAAATTTTGAAATAAGTACAAAACTAAACATTAAACAAACACAATATTTTTTTCTATCACATCCACAATACGAAACAAAACAATTACAATTATAATGCAAAAATGAAAGTAACATCACATTATAATTTTAACAAATTTCAACTACCACATAACAAATTATAACAATAATTAAAATTATCCAATTACAACATAAAAATAAAAATGAAAGTACAAACACACACAAACATCCATTTCTATTACAAAAATTACAAAAATTACAAAAATTACAAAAAAAAAAGTACAAGTATAACAATTACTATCAAATGTCAAAATCCCAAACTATATCATTGTCTCCTTGGTCAGCAGGTGGATTGGGCTGATATTGAGTATACCGCGGGCACTCAGGAAAAGTAACATCAGGCTCACCTCTATAGTGTTGGGTCTGAGCTTCATAGTAAGCTATCTCAAAATCTGAATGCCTTTGTAGGTACTCACTATCATATTCATGTCTACGTTTCAAACCTCCAATCCTTTCAATTATTAGCTCTATACTCTTTCGTTGCAAGGTCAACTCATCATTAAGTCATGAAGGGTAGGGGAACTAGAAGGGGGAAGGTCATAACTAGTAGAGGAGATATCTCTACTAGTAAAAGGTTCTTGACTTCTACTCCCAGTTCTCTATTTTTAATGGGATTCATAAGTCTTAAAATTAGCTTTACTAATTGGCTTCATAGGGTAAACCCATTCATCATCATCTCCAGCTTCTACTCCAAAAAGTTGGCAAAGTGCGTAAATGAGGCCAGGATGTTCTAGTGTTTCACTCCTTGTCGTGGTCAATATATTCTTAAAAATAATTCTCCCCACATTTATATTTCTATTATTCTAAATACAAAAATTTAATATATTCTTAAGAATTATTCTCCCCACATTTATAGTTTTACTATTTTGAATACAAAAATTTAGATATTCTTAAGAATTATTCTCCCCACATTTATAGTTCTACTATTCTTAATACAGAAATTCAGAATAATCTCTTGTTACCTCACTATGGTGATAGGTCGGTAACAGAGTAGAGGAAATAAAATAGTGCCATGCTTTAGATGTGGCGTTCAGGCATGGAAGCAGAAAAATTTACCCGTTCTCGCTGTTTTATCTTCCATGTTCCTTTCCCATCAAGGAAGCAGAAAAATTAGTAGAGGAAATAAAATAGTGTCACGCTTTAGATGTGGCATTCAACATGGAAGCAAAAAAATTTACCCTCTCTTGTTTAATCTTCCACGTTCCTTTCCCATCAGTGAGAAAGTTGATCACATCATTCAGGGGGCAAAATAGTGCAACGCCTTAGAGGTGGTATTCAACATGGAAGCAAAAAAGTTTACCCGTTCTCCTAAGAAATGAAATAGTGTCACGCCTTAGAGGTGGCATTCATCATGGAAGCAGAAAAATTTACCTGTTCTCGCTGTATCTTCCATGTTCCTTTCCCATCAGTGAGAAAGTTGATCACATCATTCAGTGGGCCTTCCATCGTACTGAAGGTTTCATAGTGGCAGTTATAAGAGTCTGGGACTTCGTAAAAGGAGTTAATGTGGGTGGCAGTAAATTCAAAAGAAAATCCCCGCACTTGAATGATTTCATCCTCAGAAAAGAACACGTTGGCATAAAAGTCTTTCACAATATTCGTAGCAGCCTTATTGGTGGTGTAACAAAAGTTTTCCTACCTCTGCTCGGTAATAACTTGTTTAATTTCTCCTCATGGACTCTCAAAAACTCGATCTTGCATGCATTTCTTTCCTTTAAACACTGAAGTAAACCTCGATTGAGGCTTCACATTGACGAAGCAAGACTCGTCAAACTCAAGTCGCCCCTTTTGTCGTGGATCCATTTCAATATAATCAAAATTATAGAAAAATTCCAAAATATACTTCAAATATGCAAATAATGGCTTCCAAGATTGATTCTAAGAGTTCAAAACTAAGTTCCATGAATTTCTTTCCAATATTTTCTTCACATTCTCAAATTTTTCAAGTTCTCTCAATGCGGAAGAATTTTATGGTGAAAATCAAATATTCTTAGTTTGGAGTGAAGCTCTTACCATGAGATGATTAAATCTGGTGTCTAAATGCCTTGAAATCGCCCCGAAATCCAAGATCTCTCAAGCCCTAAGTCAAAAATTGCATTTTTTTAGAGGAAGGGGATGATGAATAGTGGCGGTTAACTGGTCAAAATTGAGGTTAAAGGTGTTCATTCGGGATCTCGTCGTCGGCGGGGTCTTCGGCGCCGTCAGCGAGCTCTATAGAATTAATATCCTAAGTCTTGGGAAAAGTCCTCCGTCGGCGAGTTCTATTGATTTGGTTCAATTTCAAGATTTTTGCAATTTCGATCAATTTCAAGCCTCAACGACATCCGTTCAATCATTATAGACATAATTTTAAGTGATTAAATGATATACTTATCATAAATAAACTTTTACAACATAAATCATCACAATTATATATCAATTCCAAGGGTTATAATATACGTTACACAACTCACCTAAGTTTGGTATTTTCTCAACCTTAATACATCAATTCAGTGTCGCAATCCAAGCCACAACACTCAAAATGATGAAACAAGCATCCTATGCTCAGTCTCAACTATATAAAGATCTAAAAGCAAAATTCTAAAGCAAAGCAAACATAAAGTTCTAACCAAATTACACACATAGACAGACATGTAGTAATGTAAATCTACTTTTCTTCAGATTCAGTGATAAATTCTCCTCGGAGATCACCCATTGATTGCATATGAACGAAGAGGTTATAAAAGGGTCGGTATGAAAATTCTTCAGTAGAATCCTCTTTTATCAATTTTATCCTTCTCATCAGTCGTCTCAAACTATCTTCAATATGTCCAGAGTGAGTAAATTGTTTTTTATCCTCCAGTCTAGATGATCGAAGAAATCAGAAATATTATTAATTGCATTCATAACATTTTGTACCTCCTTCTCCAATTTCTTGATTCTGTGCAGTATCACTAGTGTCTTGTCCGGAACTAAAGGTTAAATAGGCAGTGAATTCTGAGACGATTGATCCACCGTAATAGCCATATCATTTTCATCTTCATTGGCTAGGAATCTCTCATTGGTCCAAAGGCTTCCAAGGATAGAAGTACCTTTTCCCAATTTTCATAAGATACTTGGAACTGACTGCAAAGTAAGAAAATTATGGACAGATGTCCAAGCTCATAAGTTGATCCATGAACTATCAGGCCCAAAACAGACTTCACAATTATGGATCCAATATCGATCGACAATCCCATTTGGATGTATTAATTCAGAATAGCACTTTACTTAGAAACTTTACCAATTCTCAATGTCGGTAACAATTTTACAGAAATGAAGAAGTGCCAGTGTTTAGAAATAGGGTTTAATAGTGTTGCAGAAAAACTATCATACCCGTTTTCTCTCATTTCCCAATATTGTGTTTCGTCCGTTAAATATTGGTAAATTTCATTCATCAGGTTTTTTGTCGGGACGAAGTTGGAATAATGGAAGACAAGAACGTTCTCGATCAAATATAATTCATTGATCCATGCAGGAGTAAAAGTTATCCATCTACCTCGCACATAGATGACACCCTGGTTGATTTCATACAAATTAGCATAAATTCCTCCACCACAAGAACAACCACAACAGCGGTAGTTTAGCACAGCACTTGCCATCTTCGCCGCACAATCATGTCTTCAATTACAGTCGATGGATTGTTTAATCCTTGATTTACAAATACTCATATCTAGATTTTAGTCCCTAATTTCATGGTTAGGCTGGGAGGATACCGGCTACCACTCCAGAGCTCCCACTACTCCCTCCCCTGAGGGTCAACAATCTTGCATTAGTTTCCAATCAACTGAACCAAATTGCAGGTTTTAATTTGTCACCTTAAAATCTCCAATTATGCATCCAACAAAAGTATATTTTCTTATTTATTTACACCCAATCCCATGGATTATATACTCTACCATTAAATCAAATGTGATTCTCCCTATATTTTAGAAATCATATCTCATTTAAGAACATATGTCTCTCAACAGGTTTTAACATTTCAATTGGTCAGATCAAAAAGTAAATGAAGATCAAAGTTTAAATCATCACAAATTATTATCATTTAAAACCGTAGAAAACAAAATCTATTCTTCAAAAAACCATATATTCAAAGTAAAGAGAAGGATAAATAAGACTACTCAAAATTTATGAGAAGGATACGATAAAACACGAATTTCATATATAAAAATGAGTTTGCAAAAAAAAAGAAATAAAAATACAACTTATCTCACTTCCTAAGCAAATCCCTAGAAGTTCTCTCCAAGCCTTTCTCTTTTTACAAACACTCCCAATTCTCTCTTAGAAATGTAATGAAGAAGAAATTTCTCACCTTCACTCTCCTCTTACAAATTTAGAAGAAAACCTGCTCTTCTCTCTCTCTGACTCTCACCCCTCATACCAAAACCTCTCTTTTTGTCCCTCCCCTCCCTTTTTGCATCTTCAAGTCTTATTCTTTTATTTTGGACTGCCTCCTTTAGAAAAGAATTAAAAATCCCCTCTAAAATTCCCTCAAAAAGTCAACTCTTTTGCATTCAAAAGATGAATTGAATCACTCCAAGGGGTGTGTAGAACAAGTGTCCCTCAAAAAATTCACATAAAATTCATCATGAACTGCCTTAATTTGAAAAATTCATCCATGGCGCATCATGCGTCAATCTAGTTCATGATGCGCTAGCTCTCTGGATTTTGGCGCATGTGCGCCAGAATCCAAAATTGGCTCTTTTTGCTCCAATTTTTTTCCTTTTTGCCATTTTTGCTCGAAATGCCTTAAAATTATATACCTGCAAAAAAATTACAAAAATTCATTTCTTTAAAGTACAATATCACAAAAAATAAGCATAAAATAGGTACTTAAAATAGTATATTATTTTGATGTATCAAAATCCCCCAAACATAAATGTTACTTATTCTGAAGTGACACTTTTATTACATAAAAGCATATGGCTTAGGATAAAGATTAACTTATAACTTCTATACTTTAGTTTAATAAATAGAATAGCAAAATTTAAGAAAAACCCTTTAATAACTTAGATTCAAATTCTAAGTCTAGGAATACTTTGTAATCAAATTTAAGATTTCTGAATCTCTATTCATTTTAAGAAGAATTGCAATTTGTCATATTAAGGACATTTAGAACATTCATATGAAATAGATCTTCATGAAAACTTTACTAGGAATGCTACTAATAATCCAATACAAGTTTAGAAAATGTAATGAAGCCTTTTCCTTAAGTTGATTCAAGTGAAGCCAATTTTTTATTAGGCATTTCCTCAAGCTTCTCCTCACTTATATTTTTTTTCTTTTCTTTTTCTTTTTTCTTTTAGCCTTTCTTCTCTTTTTCTTTTTCTTTCAAGAAAGGATTACTATATCTGGATAGCCTTTAATGATTTTGAACTTCACTATCCTCTTCTTAAAGTCAAAACTCTATACCTTTATTTAATTAATAAATTCATATTAGTTTATGAATTTTCATAAAGTATCTTTCCTTTCTCCTTACATGAAACTCTAAAATTATTAAAACTTCAAAAATAACATTTTCCTTACTTTAAATAGAAAAACATAGTCCTATCGTAACATACCAAATATCTTCAAATTTAGAATTGACCGTCATTATTAAAAACTCTTTACCTATATTTACTATAATTCTTATTAGTAGAAGTATAGTCATTTAAAGTTAAATCTTAATACCCCAAGCAATGTTAAATTAAATTTTAAAATTATAGTTACTTAAGGACAAATAAAATTTATTTTTCTCCTTTTTAAAATAAATTTTTCTTTCTCCCAAACTTAAGTTTTTAAATGAATTTAAAAATATTTTGGACATAAAATTTAACAGGTGAAAGAAAATAGTAAATGCATGAAAGAAAAAACTGACATGTAGAGGAGTTTTGACTATGAAACTGGGCTCTGGTATGCTGCAGGTACTAATTGTAAAACTACATACAGGCTTTAAAGCATTAAATAAAACATAATATATTCTAGATAACTTGTTGAGAATTAAAAACATAAATACAAAAACTGAAAAACTAAACATGGCAAACTAAATTGCAAATACTAAGAATGTAGAAAAATTGAAAGTCTACAATAAATATTACAAATTGTGTTCACAACACAACCTAAAAGGTTTTTTACTATAACAAGTTTCAAATAAAAGTACATCCCAATACAAACACAAACAACAAGAAGACATCAAAAACAACTAAACTAGACTCATAAAACATCCATCTTCATCTCTTTCCTCTTCATCATTTGATTCTTCCTCTTCTTCTTCTTCTTCTTCTTCTTCTTCTTCTTCTTCTTCTTTTTCTTCATCATCATGGATGGGAGCATAAGGAGTGAAACTAGGGCAAGTAGGGAAGTCCACATTAGGTTAACCACTAAGGTGTCTTACCATGGCATTTTCAAAATCAATATCTTGTTGAACTCTCATCTATTGATATTCATCATTATATGCATTCCTTGCTCCTATCTCTTCCAACTGAGTTTGAATATTTACTATATCCATCTGTTGAATCATAAGTTGATCCATAATACCTTCATGTGATATAGATCTAGAAGTAGATGCCTCTGTAGTAGATGTAGAGGGCCTATCCTTCTTCCACTTCTAGAATTAACAATTGATTTTACTTTATGAATCATATGTCTCCCAATCAAATTTTGTGCTGCAATCTCTCTTCATTTATATCAGATTCAACTCCTGATTGTTCACATCGAGTGAAAATTGGGGTAGGGTATCCCAATCCTCTAGCTTTAGAACTACCAGCAATACTTCGAGCATGCTAAGCTATAAGTGCACCGACATCTATTGCCTTCATGTTCTAAATGCCATAGTTGCGTATAGCTCTATCCTTTGTAACATCAGCCAAATGATTTGTTGGAAATAGTGTGGTATAAATGAAGTGGTGCCAGATTTTTGACTGAATAGTCAACATGGAAGCAGGGAAGTTAACTATCTTGTTGTTCTTAATCTTTCATTCCCCTCTTCCATCAGTAAAATATCTTGTTGTTCTTAATCTTTCATTCCCCTCTTCCATCAGTAAAAAATGCAATCACTTCCTCCAGTGATGAATCAGTCGTCACAAATGCGACATATTCATCACCATAAAAAGTATTGATCCGATCAGCAGTAAACTCACCTTGTTTATCTCTAAGAAGGATGTGAACATAAGTAGTGAATCCCAGGTTTGCATAAAACTCCCAAACCATCGAGACAATTACTACAGTAGTGAGGTAGTAGAATATTTCACAATTCTTGGCAAGAATCAGTCTTTCGACCTCGCCACCCGGGTTTGCAAAAACCCGCTCTTGGATTATTCTTTTGGTCTCCATCTGAGTATTGTAACTATGTTGGGTTTTGAAATTAACAAATCTTCATTTGTCAAAGTTTTCGGATGGCTTTCCTCTTATAAGTCGGGAGCCATTTGAAAACTCTACAAAAAATCCAAATATAGTCCAAATAAATTACTAAATCAAAAATCTAACTCCTCAAGCAAGGTTATTTGGTAAGAAACTTTTCACCATGAGTTTTCTTCAAGTTGTTTTCATAAAAAATTCCAATCTTGGATCTCCCAAAATCCATGGTGAAAACCAAAAAATTCTAAGTTAAAGTGAAGCTCTTACCAAGAAAAGATGAAATCTATAATTTTTATCCTCCAAATCCTTCTCTATCGCCCATAATGTGATGTCCTAGACCAAGTTCTTGAGGTATAAGATAACTCAAGTAGCAAAAATGGAGTTTGTCCATGCAATTTCACGATTTTCTATGCAATGTAGCGTGTTTGGACATTTGGCACATCATGCGCCAAGTCTCTGTTAGTTGGCGCATCATGCGATAGAGGTCAATTTTCCAGATTTTGATTTTTATGGAAATCTGCTCTGTACCATTTTATATCAACCTCTATTTGACACCTATAAACCTTTCTAAGCATACATAAAAATCACAATAATACCAAATTTTACAAAAAACACAAAACTCATATTTATCTATATAATTTGCATTATTAAAAACTAATATTTTTCAAGCCACAAACATCAAATTCAGTGTTCTAAAGAAAATCAATATCCTAACACTGAAATTTAAACATCAAAATTCAAAACATAAACATAGATAGTGTTCATTAGAAAGGAAATGCAATACAACACAACAAACTAAAACAAATAGTACCACACAAAACATTTCGTGCATAAATTAAATTTAACCATCATCTACACTATTTTCCTCCTGGATATCTCCCATCGATTAGTAGTGCACATACATATTATAGAAGGGTCGAAATTGAAATTCATCAGCTGAATTTTCCTCCTCAATCCAAGCATGTTTCTTGAGCATATGTACCAATCCATCTCCAATATGCATTGTATGTTCAAAATTGTCCTTTAGTCTCCAATCTAGATGATCCAGCATTTCAGTAATACTCCCAATCATGTGCATGAGATTCTGCACATCTTTTTTCTATCATCTTGATCCTCTTTGAAAGTGCATTTGAGTTGTAGTAAGTCTAAAAAATTGATGAATTTTGAGATCCTTGATCCATCAATACATTCATATCATTTTCATCTCTCATTCCAATACAGTTGCAGTAGACTTCTGAATCCATCGACTTCCAAGAAAGTATCACTTTTTCCTAACTTTCATAAGGTACTTGCGATTGACTGCATAGTAGGAAAATAGTAGATGGATGTCCCAGTCCAGTTGTAGAACATTTCGCAATCAAACCCAAAATTGATTTCCCAATAATAGCTCTAACATCAATAGGTTTTCTGGTTTGAATGTAAAAATTTAGAATGACACTCTCCTTAGTGACCTTACTAATTTTCATGGTAGGCAGTAACTTCAATGCAATAAAGAAGTGCTAGGATTTTGAAACTATATTTAAGATTGATGAAGGAAAACTTACATTTCCAGTATCTCTAGTCTCCCAGTTAGCATCTTCATTTGTAAGGTAGCAATAGAGTTCGTTCATATTCTCTCTAGTAGGGGTAAGGTTTACATAATGGCAGATAGACACATTTTCAATCATTAACATCTCATTTATTCTTGAATTAGTGAATTTAACAAACCTACCTCGCACTGAAATCATTCCTTGGTTGATCTCATGAAAATTTGCATAAAATTCTTTTACTACGGGAACAACAACAGTGGCAGTAGTGTAGCAAAGCACTTCCCAACGCTTTGCGCAATATTACTCAAGTATTTGGTGTGTTGAATCCTCGATTCAAAAATCCCCTTTCTTTGATAAGCCTCTTCTTTAGTAGAACTCGATCATGTAATTTTTGTGCATCGAAACTAACAAAATTTCTCTAGTTGAAAATCCTAAATATAGCGGAGTTTCTAGAGTGGGAAGCCATAGGAATTGAGAAATTCTGACTCTTCCCTCATTTTACCCCCTAAAATATGGTTTAGATTTGGTTTTTAGGAGTTATATAAAGAAGAAACAACAAAAAAAATGCCATTTGACATATTTTTAAATATTTTCAGACTTGCGATGCATCATGCACAAATCTGGCAATCTCTGGAAAGTGGCGCATGATGTGCGAGTTACAGAATTTTTGCCGTTTTCATTTTGTTCCAATAAATTCTCAACTTTTCCATAAAATAAGGCAAATAAAGATTTTTATAAATACTTTATTAAATACAAAAAAAACATAAAGACATTAACATAAATATATGTGAAATATCACAAACAAAAAAATCTCAAAAATAAGATAAACAACGATACAAAAAGGTTGCCTCCCACAAAGCGCTTGGTGTAATATCGTCAGCCCGACATTCCAGTCTTATTCTGGGTGACCCAACATTACTGTATCTTTTAAATCTGGTCTTTAACCATGAAAATATGATTTCAATTTGTGCCCATTCACTTTAAATATTTTTCCAATCATGTGATTTTCAATATTAACTGCCCCACACGGATAGACTTTTATAACTCTGAATGGCCCTTTCCACCTAGACTTCAATTTTCCAAAAAATAATTTCAATCTTATATTGTATAATAAAACTTCCTTTCCATGCTCAAATTCTCTTTTTATTATCTTCCAATCTTGTCATTTTTTCATCTTTTCCTTATAAATCATCGCATTATCGTAAGATTCATTTCTGATTTCCTCAAGCTCATTCAATTATAATAATCTTTTCTCACCAGCTTCTTTCAAATTGAAATTAAATTCTTTTATAGCCCAATAAGCTTCATGTTCCAATTCAATTGGCAAGTAACAAGGCCTCCCAAAATTTATCTATAAGGGGACATTCTTATAGGTGTCTTATAGGCTGTCCTATATTCCCAAAATGCAGTATCTAATCTAATAGACTAATCAATTTTCTAGGATTAAATATTTTTCATAATTCTCTTAATTTCATGATTAGATATTTCTACTAAACCACTCATCTAGGGATGATAAGCAATTGCAACTTTATGCACTATATTATATGTTTCCACCAATCTTGCCATTGTTATATGTCTAAAATGAGATCTTCCGACGGTATTGGTTACTCTCGGCATTCCATATCTTGTAAAAATATTTTTAATTAAAAGTTTTGAAACACTACGAGCATCACATCGAGGTTAAGTGATTGCTTCAATTCATTTTGAAATGTAATCCACCACAATAAATATGTATATATTTCTGAATGAGGGTATAAATGGTCCCATAAAATCTAATCCACATGCATAAAAAATTTCAATTTCTAAATTAAAATTTTAAGTTATTTCATTTCTTCTTGAAATGTTACATACTCTCTGACATCAATCACATGTTTTGATATATATATTAACATCTCTAAATAGAGTAGAGTATTAAAATCTAAATTATAAAATTTTGTGAACAGTTTGATCATTCCCAAAATGCCCTCCAAATTCAGAATCATAACATTTTTTAATAATCTCTTGAATTTATTTATAATGCACTCATCGTCTCATCATTAATTCTTTACATTGCTTATATAAATATGGATCATCCCAAAAATATGATTTTGCATCATGAATGAATTTCTTTTCTCGTTGTTCTGTTAACACATATGGTAAAATACCACCAACAATATAATTTACATTATCAGCATACCAAGGTATTTCCCATCCTTTTACAACATAAAGTCATTCATCAAGAAAAGTTTCATTAATCTCTTTTTCCATATCAAGTATTTCTTCTTGTTCTAGCCTCGATAGATGATTGTTGACCTCAATTTTGGTTGAGGTTTAGTTCCTCCTCTTTAAAAGCCTAGGGTCTAGCCATAGGACTTTTCCTTTTGACTATTCCTAGAAAACTAGACTTGGAACCCTCACCATTAGAAATTCTACCCTCTTCTTTACTCAACTTGGAGTTCCACATATTGCTCTCAACCTCTAAATACTTAGTAGGTGGGGTCACTGTGAAGAAACTCAAGATGAGTCACCCTTAGGGTTGACCCTGGGTCTTGGTCTGGAGCTAAGTCATTCACTACACTCATCTACACCCACATTCACTCACAACCCTAAACTCAAACTTCTAGTCTACATCCCTTAACCTTTTCGGATACTCATGTAGATGGTCCCCTAAACCTACTAGCCCTAGGGCTATGGTTTGGCTAAGACCACTATGTAGAGGACCCAAAATGGGGCTTCTTTTGGTCCATGGCTTATTGGTGATGATTGATGCCTCCAAGTCTACCAAATACCCATCTTGGCCTTTTGACCCCTAAGGCACCCCTAATTACCAAAATACCCCTCTTTGGCCAAAAATCCCGAAATTCCAAAAATTCTCATAAAATCCCAATAAATCCCAAATATTCCTAATTTCATTTATTTCAACTACCACATGGCCCAATTTGGCCTATTTGACCATCTTTAACCTAAATCTCCAAACTGCCCTTTAAAGACCCAAAATTCCCCAAATCCATCTTAAATGTACACCAATTTGATCTTAGTTGACAACAATTTCAATCCTAAACTCATATTCACTTTTTATATGAGCAAACTAAATCAAATCCAAGCTCAATGGGTCCATGATTTGAGCCCAATTTTAATTTGGGTCAAAACCCCAATTTTGACCATATGACTTAATCTCACCCAATTGAACCCATAGCTTAATCAATTGGCCTCAATTAATGTTGTATATGACCTAATCTCACCAAATTGAACCCATAGCCTAGTAATTTGGGTCAAAACCCCAATTTTGACCATATGACCTAATCTCACCAAATTGAACCCATAGACTAGTCCTCAATTAATGTTGAAAAATCTTTATGAAATTCCTATACATCAAAATCAACCATCAATTGGCCGCCTCAATTAATGTTGAAAAATCTTTATAACATTCCTATACATCAAAATCAACCATCAATTGTAATTAATGTTGAAAAATCTTTATGACATTCCTATACATCAAAATCAACCATCAATTGACCTTTTTGAAGTTTCAAATCCATTTGATTTTGGCCTAAATCCAAAATTCCCAAATTTAGCCCCAAATTGGCTAAGTCCAATCCATTTGATTTTGGCCTAAATCCAAAATTCCCAAATTTAGCCCCAAATTAGCTAAGTCCCAAATGTTAAATCTATTTTATTTTGGCTTAAATCCAAAATTCCCAAATTTAGCCCCAAATTGGCTAAGCCCCCAAATTTCACCCAATTGATTGTCTTAACCTCCAAATTGGCATCCAATTCATGTTGGAAACTCATCATGAGGTCCCTATTGACGATTTACAATAATCAATTTGGACCTAGCCCAAGGCTAACCCAAGCTAGACCCAAGCCTAGCCCAACATGACCAAATTGATTAAAGTTCAAAATTTCTTCAAATTGACCTTTCAATTGGGCTCAAAACCATTTCCATTCTTCACGAAAGTTGTTCCTGGTGATTATATNAGTTCAAAATTTCTTCAAATTGACCTTTCTATTGGGCTCAAAACCATTTCCATTCTTCACCAAAGCTGTTCCTTGTGATCATCTACACCAAATGTAACAATTAAGTGAGCGAATTGGCATCGCTAACCTAGCCCAAANACTAAATGTGACCTAACCACCTTAAAGCCACCAAATTAACTCCACCACAGCCATTAATTGGACCTAGTGATCAGTCCGACACCATGAAACCACCTAAATCAAGCCATGGACCAAAGGTCCCCCAAATTAAGGGATCTTATTTCCAAAAATGAACATGCTTAGAGCCATGGACCAAAGGTCCCCCAAATTAAGGGATCTTATTTCCAAAAATGCACATGCTTAAGGGATCTTTGCCAAAATCCAAGCACATTTGCATTAAATTGTTGTGATGGATTCCTCTGGGTTCCCTGAGCTCCTAGCCACCTACCCCTGGACAGCCGGCAATTTGCATTAAATTGCTGTGATGGATTCCTCTGGGTTCCCTGAGCTCCTAGCCACCTCCCCTGGCCGGCCGACCAACCTAGTGGTCGGAAAAGCCCAAAACCGAGAGCCACCCCAATGGCATCTCACACAAATCAAACCTAGAGGCCAGCTCATCCAAATAAAACCATGGAGCTCCTCTGCCCTCCACCTAAGCACCACATTACACCTCCTAATTAGCCAAGACATCCACCATAACCCCATTTTTATAAAAGGCCACCTCCATGGCCATTGATCTAAATGCTAAAAATTTCTCAGAGAGGCCTCTCCAAACTTCACATAGAGCTTCCCTAAGATCCCCTCAGTGCATCCCAACCATTTTTCCTAACCCATTCCCCTTGCTGGAGCTCAATTTTAAGCTTGAAACATTGCCGGAAACCAGGACATAGCCCAATACACCTCCACACTCCACCAAACTCCAATTTCTTGCGCCCACACCTTCACAAGAGTGAAAGAAGCCAGAGCCCCATCAAATTCCCCTTCCACAGAACCTCTACCATAGCTCTAGACCAACACCTGAAAACGAGCTTGGTCGAATTCACACCTAAACTTCACACCAAGACCAGGGACTTAATCCCTAGCTTCCTTGGACCCCAACGAACGTGCCAAGCATCTCTGATTGAAGCTTCCCTTCTCAGAGCAAAGGTATAAAACTCCTCCTCCTCCCGAGCTTGTTTTCATCCTCCATTTACTTAAGCTTGATTTCATGGCACCTTTACCGTATGGATGTGTTCGTCTTCTTAGACGAGTCCATAAGATCAAACCCGAAGTGATTTGGTTGAGTCTAGGCCGAGATCTTAATGTTTTAGTGTGGACGGGCATGGGATCCTTCCATCAGGGACGATGATGGAGAGCCGTTCGATCAAGCTTGTATCAAATAAACGAGGGAGATCGAGCTGGACAGCGCTTCGGGACATAAACCGCGGGCCGAGTCAGCAGCTACGTGGACGGTGGCGTCCAACTAGAGTGCACCATGCATGCCTTCGGAGCTGCCTAGATCTAGTCAGCACGCGCTGTTTAAATAGATAAATAGTGCTTTTTCCTATTTATTTAAATACCATTAACTTAGAAAATCCATAACTTTGCGTACAAAAATCACAAAGATAAAATAAAAACACTCTCTTGCTTAGTGAACAGAGGAAAATAATGTGAAGTAATTTTCAAACCCATTTGATGCATAAAATATTTTTAATTATTTAAATACTATATGGAATTATTTGATTCTCCATGCATATTGACACATCACCTGGACTTGAAATTTTGACATATTGTAGCCTCTGCAAGGGGGAACATTCTCTGATTTTTCCAAAGTCAGAGGAGGTCTCTATATGGGGATCCACATTTCTCAAGTTATTTCACATTATTTCCTTGAAATAATCATGGAAATTAACATTTTGATTATAAAATCCTAAGAAAATTTTGGAAGGTCTACCATAACTAGAGAAACCTTTGGAAATAATTTCATGGGTTAAGTCATTTAAAACATCCTTAAAATTTCCAAATACTAATCACTAAGATAATTAATTTTGAAAAATATAACATTTAAATGACTTGATTTTTTATCTACACTGTGATCTATGATCCAAAGAACTCATCATAAAAGTTTTAAAATATTTTGAGTTCATTTCATAACTTAAATTGATTTTTAAAAATAAATATCACTCTTGGCACTTAAATGATTTTTAAAAATCAAAATATAACTCAAAAAATTATGAAACTTAGTTTTTTTGAGTTCTCTGTGATCAGGGATATTTTCTAAAAATAAAATTATATTTAAAGTAAAAACTTGATTTTTGGCCTATTTTAAATATTAAAATAATTAAAAGTTCATAAAAATCAAAAAAATAATAAAACTCATGAAGATGTTCTAAATTGCTTTCTAATCACTTAGGAACAATTAGAATACCTGATTTTCTAAATAAAGATATTGAATTTTAAAGCTTAAAAATGATTTTTAAAGGCTAAAATGAATAAAACTCATGGAAATGTTCTAAATTGCTTCCTAATCACTTAAGAATAATTAGAATATTTTTCCTAAATAAAGATATTGAATTTTAAAGCTTAAAAATAACTTTTAAAAGGCTAAAAATAAGTTTTTGAATTTTAAAGCTTAAAAATAATTTTTAAAGGCTAAAAAATGAGTTTACACTAAAATAATTTCAATAAATCAAAGAAAAATCAGAAAAATATGATTTCAAAGCTTAAAAATAATTTTTAAAAGGCTAAAAATGAGTTTTCACTAAAATAATTCCAATACATCAAGGAAAAATTAGAAAAATATAAAATTTGCTTCTATGAGTCCTCTGACCTTGGGGAGATTTTTCAAAAATAAAAAACTTAATCTTCACCACTTAAAATATTTTATTTTTATTAAATAGCCTAGAAATTAAAATAATTCTAATAAATCACAGATAATTCAAACAATTATGAAATTTGATCCCAAGGCTTCTCTAGTCTAGGTCTACCTCCAGTAAAAATTTCAAGGGATTACAATTTACATTGGTCAAGCTAGAAATTTTCTTTAAAAAATCCTATTTTTGCATGAAAATAATTATATAAATTAAATTGCATTTTGAAAAATTATATTTTCTCCTCTCATGTCTTAATTGACCCATGAATGAGGTAGGATAAAAATTTCAAAGTCATTTGAATTTAATTTGATAAATTATGAAGTGTTAGAGCTTTAGGGGCAAATGTGTAATTTTGAAAACCTTGCCTTAATTAATATTTAGGCCTAATTTAAGGAGGGAAAATGGGTAACCTCTGATCTTAATCAATTTATTTGATGCTTGAAACACAAAGGGGTTAATTGGTAGAAACCAATCTTATTTTCTTAATTAAGACTAATAAATTCCTAAATTATTAAAATTTGGAAGTGTATTAAAATTAAATGATCTTGGACTCAGGGGTATGACTTCTGATGTCAATAATTAATCAATTTAATACCTCTATTTTGATTTTCAAATAAAATCTAAATCATGAATCATGAAAACCTAAAGTTAACCCTTTTCAAAATTAATTAAGACACTCACCAAGGTCTTAAGGGCTTAGTGGTGACTTAGGCTAAATCAAAATTGACTAAAAGAGGATTAGAGAATTAAACAGAATAAAATCAAACATCCTTGATTTATCATTAAGCCCAATTAGGACTAAAATTTGACTAAGTATTCAAATTACAATAACTTGCCCCTTTAAGGATCTTCACCCATATAATTTTCAAAATTAAATGATAAATCATAATTACCCCTTTCTTAGGGATAATTGAGACATCGATGTTCACTGAGCATTAAGGTTATTTACAGGATGGACCATTAAGCAAAATGATAAGTTTAAATAGACTCGAGGCTTTTCACTAGTTGGTGTGGGAGAGGCATGGACCTGTCTCCCCCTCTTAACTTGTTGGATACCTCAGAGGCCTATTAAACTTAATATTTTTGGCTTAAAGGAATCATCCTTAAAATTTTAAGGACTTAACAAAATACAACATAGAGTTAGGAAACCCCCCCTCCCCAGAACTTTACTTTTTCTGCTCTTCATAAATGTCCTCACATGCATTTTAAGTTTCAGGTGGTGGAACGAGAAGACTCGCCAGGTACGCTTTCACATTTTATAATACCGTCTTTCTTCTGTCTTTTCTTTGCATGTTTTATGTTTGCATTTACCTACGGGTAGGAAAACAAAATAAACTTGCATGTTAATCATAATCATAACCATACCCAAAACCATGACTAAAACCAACCAAGATAAAATTCACCGCCACAACATTCAAAATATAAAATAACTCAAGATTTAATCACAAACATCATACAAAACCACAACTTCAACTAAATTAAGATGTCTCTGTCGGATGATCGGGAATCCCACGGAGGAGGTAACCTACGGTTGCTAACGAGGCTTTCCACCGTTTAAATGAAATTATGGAATTCATTAAGTTGAATTTTGTAAGTTCATTTGGACCAAGTGAATCCAATAAAAAATAGTGATGTCGTAACGAGGGAACCGTAGAATCCTAACCGGTGTCGCTCTCATCAACTTTAATATATAGTGGTGTCGGAACGAGAGAATCGTAGGATCCTAATCGGTGTCCCTCTAATCAACTTTAATATACCCCTCCATGAGGGAACCGTAGGATCCTAACCGGTGTCGCTCCAATCAACTTTAATATGCCCTCTGTAAAAATAAAGAACTTCAACCATAGGGCCACCTGAATTGATATTATAACTTGACACAATAGATAATTCAAACTCATCGCGGCAAGAGCTTGGAGCTAGTATGGTGGGCAGCACGACCATCTTCAACAGCAAAAAAACTGTCTTCCTCAGCTAAATCAATCTTACTTCCTTAGACTTAAACAACAAAGCCATAGGACTTCGAGGTTGCTTGCTTATGCAATACAAATCCTCACGTTATCTTTAGGCCTTTGGATAGCCCTGCTATACAATATAAGCCCTAACTCGTCTTAGGACTCCGAGGTTGTTGTTTGTCACGACCTAAATCCTCACATCTTCCAGGCTATTCGTGTGATCATTTCACACGAATGTAAGCCCTAACTAATAAAATTGGCAGGATGAAACATCTAAATGTTTCTCCTCAAAATTGAAGCCAAACATTAGGATAACTTAGGAAGTCACCGAGGTTCTCCTCTGGATCCATGACATCCCCTAGTTCTTCTTCCTTTGGATTCTATAATAAAATGTTCCAAATTTGTACCAATCCCCTTTCACACTTCTACATCTGATTTTGTTGAAGAGTCCCACCCTTTGGAATTCCTTGAAGATAATATTTCTTGATTTTTATCGAGAGTTTTCTTAAGTGACTTTGGTCATTTAAGATGTAATTAACTATAGGGGCTTGCCCTTATAGGAAGCATGTCCAAAAAAAGCTAAATATAAACCTTATTTAATCCTTTATATTAAATAGGGGAACTTGTCGGCAAATACGAAGGTTTCGCAGACCAAACGGACGTCATACATTCTTTAGTTTATTTGATCGAGCCTCATCCTCAAGTCTTGTGTTTATCCTTCGGGATAGATATAGGAGTTTATTTGATCGAGCCTCATCCTCAAGTCTTGTGTTTATCCTTTGGGATAGATACAGGATCCTATTTGATCGAGCCTCATCCTCAAGTCTTGTGTTTATCCTTCGGGATAGATATAGGATTTGAAGTACAATGCTAATTTGATCGAGCCTCATCCTCAAGTCTTGTGTTTATCCTTTGGGATAGATACAAGATTTGAGTTACAGTGCTCTTTCATTTTAAACTATGAAAATTATGGGGTCAGTTTGATTTTATACTTCAATGTCCTTCCGAAGCGGGCGACGGGATTTGCATTCCGACGACCGACAGTTTCTTACGGGCAACCCCACAAACCAAACAACCCCCAAAATAACGCCGACAATGATCAACAATTTGATTATCAATATCTTTCCTATCGAATACTATAAAATCAAACTCTTGCATAAGAAGTACCCATCTAATTAATCTTGGTTTAGTATCTTTCTTTTGCATCAAATATTTAATAGCCGAATGATTAGTATGTGATGCAAGATTTAGGAAAATTGATATTAAATTAATAATAATGATGCAATGTAACCCAAATAATAATGTAACTTTAATGAAAATAATTTATCCTTAAAACCTTTTTTAAAGTCCTGAATCCCTTTTACGTATAATGCAAGTATACGTATTATTCACGTAAGACAGGGCCCTATGGAGTCTTAGAAATTGATCCCACAAGGAAGTTGGAAATATATACAAGCTAGCTATTTATATTCTATTATAAACTAAATATAAAAACAAAGTAAAGTATGAAGTTTGAAATTAAACTACTTAAGTGAAATGATACTAAATATGCAAATGTATGACTATAACAAATAAACTAAACTAGATGCTAAACTTTCAATAGTAAATTGCTAAAATAAAGTAAAGGTTTTTGTTGACAAAAAGTTCAAGTATGAGAAAACATCCTTCCCCTTTAGAATAAAAATATGGTTTGTGAAGAAATTGAAATCATTTGAAAAATATATTTAAAAATTATTTGGTGCCAAATAGGAGCAATCCTATTCTTTATCCTCTCTCGAACACTAAAAAGAACATTCACTAATTGAAAGTTTGGTCTCTGATTCTGTGGTTAAGCTGGGAGGATACCGGTTGTCACTCCAGAGCTCCCACTACTCCCTCATTTGAGGGCTAATATTCTTGCATTAGTTTCGAATCAACTAAACCAAATTGAAGATTTTAATCTGTCACCTTAAAATCTTCCAATTCTACATCCAACGAAGTATATTTCCCTATTTTTTTACACCAAATCCCATGGATGAAATACTCTCCCATGAAATCAAATGTGATTCTCCCTTTTTTGTATAAATCATATCCCCTTTTCAAAACATATATTTCTTAACACATTTTAACAATTCAATTGGCCAGATCAAAAATTAAATGAATATTGGAGTTCAAATCATCACAAATTATTGACATTTAAAATCGTAGAAAATAAAATCAATTCTTCAAAAAACTATTTCTTCAAAGTAGGGAGATGGATAAAGTAGACTACTCAGAATTCATGAGAAGGATACGATAAGACACATATTTCATATATAAAAACAAGTTTACAAACAAAAGAAATGAAAAATACAACTTAACTCACAATCCTTCCCAAGGAAATTCCTAGAAGTTCTCTCCAAGCCTTTCCCTCTACACAATCACTCTTAATTCTCTCTTAAAAATGTAATGAAGAAGAAATCTCTCACCTTCCCTCTCCTCTTAAAACCCAAGAAGAAAATCTCCTCTTCTCTCTCTCTCAAACTGATGTCAAATCTCTCTCTCTCCCTCTCGTCACACTCTAGAAGTCCCCCCTCCTTTTGGGCTACTTCCTCTCATTAGATTTTCAATTTCCTTCAAAAATTCAAAAGTCCAAACTTTGAATTTCAAAAGATGTGTCTCCTTGGTCCAAGAGTCAAATCCTTTTAAATTGGAACCTTCTATACTGTCTAAATGCATTGAATCACTCCATGGGGTGTTTAGAATTAGTGTCCCTTCGAAAATTTTCATAAAATTTGTCTCGAATAGCCTTAATTTGAAAATGCTGTGTCTGGCGCACCATGAGCCAGCACTATAGATTTTAACACATTATGCGCCAAACCCCAAAGTTGGTTGTTTTAGCTCCACATTTCACTGCTTTTGCCATTTTTTCTCCAAATGCTAAAAAATGACATACTTGCAACATAAACACAAAAATATATTTCTTTAAAGTGCAATATCACTAAAAATAGGCATAAAAAGGGTACTTAAAACAATATATTATTTTTGTGTATCAAAATCCCCAAAACTTAAATGTTACTTGCCCTAAGTGACACTTTTATTGCATAAAAGAATAGGACTTTAGGATAGAGATTAACTTATAGCTTCTATACTTTAGTTCAATAAATAGAATAGAAAAATTTAAGGAAAACATTTAATAACTTAGGTTTAAACTCCAAGTCAAGAAATATTTAGTAATCAAATTTATGATTTCTAAATCTCTATTCTTTTCAAGAAGATTGCAATTTTTCATGCTAAGGACCTTTAGAACATTCATATGAAAAAGAACTTTATAAAAAATTTACTCGAAATGCTACTAATATTTTAATACAAGTTTAGATAGTGTAATAAAGCTCCTTCCTTAAGCTGATTCGAGTGAAGCCAATTTTTTATTTGGCATCTACTCAAGCCTCTCCTCACCTTTTTTTTTTCTTTTCATTTCTTTTTTTTTCTTTAGGATCTTTTTAATCCTTTCTTTTTTTTTCTTTTTCCTTTTTTAGGTGAGGATTACTATAACTGAATAGCATTTAATAGCTTTGAACTTCACTATCCTCTTCTTAAAGTTAAAACTCCATACCTCTCCTTGCTTAATAAAGTCATACTAGTTTATGATTTTTCATAGAACCTCTTTCCTTTCTTCTTACATGAAACTCTTAAATTCTTAACACTTCAAAAATATAATTTTCCTTTACTAAAAATATAAAATTATAGTATTATCCTATCATACAAAATATCTTTAACTTTAGAATTGACATTCATTATTAAAACTCTTTTATCTAAATTTACTATAATATTTATAAACATAAGTATAATCATTTAAAGTTAAATCTTAATATCCCATGTCATGTTAAATAAATTTTGAAAATATAGTCACATTACGACAAATAAAATTTAGTTTTCTCCATTTCAAAAAAAAAATTTCTTTTCCCCCAAACTTAAAGTTTTAAGTGATTTTAAAAACATTTTAGTACAAAATTTTAGTTGGTGAAAGAAAACAATAAATACATGAAAATAAAAACTAACCTGCAGAGAATTTTTGAACATAAAATTAGTTCTAGTATACTACAGGTACTAGCTGTGAAACTACATACAGGCTTTAAAGTATTAAATAAAACATAATCTACTCTAAAGAACTTGGTGTCAATTAAAATAGAAATACTAAAACTAAAAAATAAAACTTGTAAATACTACACATTCAACAAGCTCAAACTGAAAACACTAAAACTGAAACTGAAAAGTAAACAGTTTATAATTACTATTATAAATTACTTGTCCACAATATAACATAAAATTTTGAATATAACAGTCTCAAAATAAATCTAAACTATCAGTCCTCATCTCCTTCTTCACCACCATCATCATCATCTTCTTCTTCTTCTCATGCTTCTTCACCTTCATCGTGAATGGGAGCATATGGAACAAAGCTGGGGTAAGCAGGAAAGTTCACATTAGGTTCACCCATGAAGTGTCTAACCATAGAATTTTGAAAATCTATATAATGTTGAACTCTCTTCTGTTGATATTCATCATTATATGAATTCCTTACATCTATCTCTCTGAACTGAGTCTGTATATTAATGATATCATATTGTTGATTCATGAGATGGTCCATAACACCTTCTAAAGATGCAGCACTGGAAGTAAATGCCTCTGCAACAAATGTTGAGGGCCTGTCCCTTCTTTCACTTCTAGACTCAACAAATGATTCTATTCTTTAAATCATGTGCTTCCCAATCAGATTCTGAGGCTGTAATCTCTCTTCATTTTTATGGGATTCAACTCCTGATTATTGGCATAGAGTAAAAATCAGGGCAGGATATCCCAAGCCGAGCGTGATGAACTATATATGCACTAACGTCTATTGACTTAATATTTTGAACGCAATTGTTTAATACAGCTCGATCTTTTGTAACATCAGCAAGATTATTTGTAGGTAAAAGTCTAGCAGAGATGAAGTGCTGCCATATTTTGGACTGAATAGTTAACAAGGAAGCAAGGAAGTTAACTATCTTATTATTGTTTATTTTCCACTCCCCTCTTCCATCATTCAGAAAGGCAATAACTTCTTTTAGTGATTAATCAGTGATAACAAAAGCGGCATATTCATCATGGAAGACATTTCTAAGCTCATAAAATGCATTTATCCTTTCAGATGTAAACTCAACTTGCATACCTCTCACTGAAATGTGATCTCCCATTGTGAATCTTAAGTTTGCATAAAACTACCGGACCATAGGCACAATCGCTATAGCAGTGACGTAGCAAAGTTGCTCCCAATTTCTAGTGTGAGTCAACCTCTCAACCTCGCCTCCAGGGTTTGCAAACTCCCGTTTCTGGATCATTTTTTTGTTCTCCAATAATGTATTGTAACCATGTTGAGCTTTAAAACTAAGGAATCGTCAAGCATTAAAGTCCTCAGTCGATCTTCCTTGCTTAACTTAACTCGGGGTGCCATTGGAGATTCTACGAAAATCCAAATAAATTCAAAATAAATTACTAAATCTCAAATCTAATTCCCTAAGCAAGATTCTTCATACCGCTTTACATCAACCTTTATTTGACTCAAATAAACCTTTCTAAGCATAATTAAAAATCAAACTAACACTAAATTTTCACAAACAACACAAAACTCATATTTATATATAAAATCCAAGTTATTACAAACTAATATTTTTCAAGCCAACACATAACAAATTCATTGTTTTAAAGCAAGCCAACATTCTAAACATTGAAATCTAAACATCAAACGTCAAAGCAATAACATAGATAGTGCAACAATAGAAAATAAAGGCAATCCAACATAATCAAACTAAAACAAACAATACTAAAAAAAATGTTATGTGTTTAACTCAATATCAAACATCTTCTTCACTCTAGTTCTCCTTGAGATCTCCCATAGATTGGTAGTGCACATACAGATTTTAGAAGGGCCAAAATTAAAATTCATTGGTTGAATTTTCCTGCTTAATCAATGCATGCATCTTGAACATACATACCGAACCATCTTCAATGCGCCCTGTATGTTCAAAATGTTCCTTAAGTCTCAAATCCAGGTGATCCAGCATCTCAAAAATATTCTTAATTGCATGCATAAGATTATGCACCACTTTCTCTATATTTTTAATTCTCTTTGGAAGTGCACTCGAGTTGTAGTAGGGCTAAATAGGTGATTAATTCAGAGATCCTTGATCCATTAATACATGACATTTTCATCTCGCATTCCAATGCAACTATAGTAGACTTCAGGATCCATCAGCTTCCAAGGCAATAACACTTTCTCCCAACTTTCATAAGGTACTTGCGATTGACTGGAGAGTTGAAAAATAGTAGATGGATGTCCCAATCCAGTTTCAGATCCATTCACGATCAAACCCAAAACTGATTTTACAATTATGACTCCAAAATAAACAAGTTTTCTAGTTTGAATGCAATAGTTTAGAATAACATTCTCCTTCGTGACCTTACTAATTTTCATAGTAGCTAGTAATTTTGAGGAAATGAAGAAATGTCATGCCTTTGAAGTAGGTTTTAACAATGCTGAAGAAAAACTCACATTCCCATCATCTCGGGCTTCCCAATTAGCATCTTCAACTATAGAGTTCCTTCATGTTCTCTTGTAGGGGTAAAAACTTGCATAGCGGTAGACAGACACGTTCTCAATCATAAACATTTCATTGATTCTCGAAGGATTGAACTATACAAACCTACAACACACGTAGATCATTCCTTAGTTGATCCCTTGAATATTTGCAAAAAATTCTTTCACCACAAGGACTATTACAGTGGCAGTAGTGTACCAAAACACTTCTCAACGTCTCTGCGTCATAACTTCTTTGACTCGAGTATTTGGTGTGTTGAATACTTGATTCACAAATCCCTTCTCTTAAATAAGCCTCTTCTTCACTATAACTCGATCATGCAATTTGTGTGCGTCGAGACTGATGAACTTTCTTCAGTTGAAAATTCTAAATCCAGCGGAGTTTCTAGAGTACGAATCCATAGGAATTGAAAAGTGGTGACTCTTCCGTCGTTTCCCCCCCTAAAATATGTCTTGGAGTCATTTTTTAGGAGTTATTTGAAGGTTTAAGAAGTTTTATGTGATTTTCATCTCTGCGGCGCATCATGCGCCAGCTCTCTGGAATTCGACGCATCATGCGCCAGTTCCAAAATTTGGACTTTTTCATTTTTATCAAATAAGTTCTTAGTCTTTTCACAACATTAGGCAAAGGAAGATGTTTCTAAATATTTTTCTCAAACACACGGGTTACATAAACAAATAAATATAAATATACATATAAGATTTTAAACAAAAACTCAAAAATCAAAGTAAACAATGATACATATGGGTTGCCTCCCACAAAATGTTCGGTTTAATGTCGTCAGCTCGACATTCCCAGACTCATTTTGGGTGACCCAACATGATAGTTTCTTTAAAATTTGGTCTTTGACTATCAAAATAAAGTTTCAATCTTTGTCCATTCACTTTAAATATTTTTCCAGTCTAAAGATCTTCAACATTGACTGCTCCATAAGGATAGACTTTTATAACTCTGAATGGCCCTTTCTGCCTAGACTTCAACTTTCTAGGAAATAATTTCAATCTTGAATTATATAATAAAACTTTTTATCTAGGTTCAAATTATCTTCTCACTATCTTCCAGTCATGCCATTCTTTCATTTTTTTCATATAAATCATCGCATTATCGTATGATTCGTTCCTAATTTACTCAAGCTCATTCAATTATAATAATCTTTTCTCACCAACTTCTTTCAAATTGAAATTAAATACCTTTATTTCCCAATAAGCTTTATGTTCCAATTCAATTGGCAAGTGAAGAGTCTTCCAAAAAATTAATCTATATGGGGGCATTCCTATAAGTGTCTTATAAGTAGTCATGTATGCCTATAATGCAGTATCTAATCTAATAGACCAATCCATTTTATTAGGATTACGAATTTTCTCCAAAATTCTCTTAAATTCACGATTAGATACCTCCACTAAACAACTAGTCTGGGGATGATAAGCAGTTGCAATTTTTATTATATTTTTCCACCAATCTTGCAACTCTTAAGTTTTTAAAATGAGATCCTCCATCAGTAATGATTACTCTCGGCATTCCATATCTTATAAAAATAATTTTATTTTAAAATTTTGAATCACTCTGAGCATTTCATCTAGGTAAATCGATTGCCTCTGTCCATTTTGAAACATAATCCATTGCAATCAATATATATATTTCCAAATGAAGGCATTAATGGTCACATAAAATTGAATCCCCATGCTTCAAAAAAGTTCAATTTCCAAATTAAAATTTAGAAGCATTATACTTCTTTTAGAAATATTACCGACTCTCTAACACTGATCGCATAAATTTATATATATATATTAACATCTCGAAATAGAGTATGCCAAAAAAAATCCAGATTGTAAAATTTGTTGGCAGCTTTATTATTCCCAAAATGTCCTCAAAATTTAGAATCATAACATTTTTGAATAATCTTCTGAATTTCTTTATAAGGCACACATCGTCTTATAACTAAATCCTTACATTATTTATAAAAATGTGGATCATCCCAAAATAAGATTTTTCATCACAAATGAATTTCTTTTCCTATTATTTTGTCAATCCATATGGTAAAATACCACTAACAATATAATTTATAATATCAACATCACAAGGTATTTCCCATTCTTTTACAACATAAAGTTGTTCATCATGAAAAGTATCTTTAATCTCTTTTTCCAAATCATTTATTTCTTCCTATTCTAACCTTGATAGATGATCAATTATTTGATTATCAATCCCTTTCTTGTCAACTACTACAAAATCAAACTCTTGCACAAGAAGTATCCATCTAATTAATCTTGGTTTTGCATCCTTCTTTTACATTAAATATTTAATAATGGAATGGTCTGTATGCACAACACATTTAGTTCCAACCAAATATGATCTAAACTTATCAAAAGCATACACAATAGCTAATAACTCTCTTTCACTAGTGGTAAAGTTAATTTGAGCAACATTAAGAGTCTTACCAGCATAATATAGGACCTTGAAAATCTTATCATATTTCTGCTCTAAAATAGCTCCAATTACAAAATCCCTAGCATCACAAATTAGTTCAAAAGGTTTCTTCTAGTTCGATGAAACAATTAAAGGAACAGTGATCAATTTTTTCATTAAAGTTTCAAAGGCTTTAAGGAAATCCTGGTTAAAGTCAAATTTTACATCTTTTTCTAGAAGTTGGCATAAAGGCTCTATAATTTTTGTAAAATCTTTGATATATCGCCTGTGTAATCTAGCATGTCCTAAAAAGTTCCTAACTCCTCTTACATTAGAAGGTGGGGGTAGGTTCGATATAACCTGATTTTTTGCAGGATCTACTTCCATGCTATTTTCTCAAATTTTATGTCCAAAAAAAATTCCTCTTACATCCATAAATTGACATTTCTCCCAGTTCAAAATAAGATTACTCTTTTCACAACTATCTACAACTTTCTCTAACTGAATCAGACATATTTCAAAGGAAGTTCTGAATATAGAAAAATCATCCATAAACACTTTAATTTCTTTTCAATCAAATCACTGAAAATTGACATCATACATATTTGAAATGTTGCAGGTGCATTACATAATCCAAAAGCCATTCGTCGAAAAACAAAAGTTCCATAAGGACTAGTAAATGTTGTTTTCTCTTGATCCTTAGGGGCAATAGGTATTTGTTGATGATCCCAAAAAATATAGTTGTGTAAAATTTATAAAGTTGACTTAGCTTTACAACAGTGCCAAAATCTTGATGTGGTATTTTATAAATAAGAACGTTAATCACATAATGTAGGGATTTTATGCAAGTTTATGTATTGTTTATCAAGCAATATAAGACTTTCTATTTAAGTCCCAAATATCAATCCTACGATGAAGTTTTAAATTTAAAATGATAAATTAACTAAAAAATTCACAGAAATAAAACAAAAATACTTTCACTAATTTTGAATGTTTGAGATACTATTAAAACTAAATTGTTAACTACTAATAAAGTTTAAATGCAAAGTTTAAAACAGTAACTACTAAACTATGTTTATGTGATGAAGTTTTTTAATATGAAAAAATATCTTTCCCACTACAATGTGTTTTTGGTTAAATGAGATGAGATAAATAATTTAAATATGTATTGTGCCAAATAGGAGCAATCTTAATTCTCTACCCTGTTTCGGTGTTATAGAAAATCATTGGCTAATCTCAGGTTTAGTCCCTAAATCTGTGGCTAGGCTAGGAGGATACTGACTCTCACTCTAGATCTCCCACTTCCCTGTCCCTTGAAGGCTAACTCTCAATTTTGCTCTTAAACACTAAGAACGAATTAAAAATTTTACTATTAAACTCTTGATTTCGCTCTCATATTTATCTGCACTTAATTCTTTGAATGAAATACTCCTTCATGGAATTAAATGTGATTCTCACTTTGTTGTAGAACTCATACCCCATTTATCGGATCATATGTTTCATAACCTATTTTAACAATTCAATTGCCCAAATCAAAAAGTAAATTAAGAATGGATTTAAAAAACCATTACAATTTATTTTATATTTTAACATTGACACATCCAAATTATCTCTTCATTTTACCATATCTCAGAGAAGGGAGAGATAAAGAAAACTACTCAGACTTCATGAGAAGATACAACAAAACAAAAATTTCATATATAAAAAAATTTTCATACAATAATAATAAACAAGCACTCTTATATGAAACTCATTCTCAAAGCAAATCCCTTATAGCCCCTCTTAGGAGATGTAGGAAGAAGAAATCTCTCAGTTCTCTCCCTTTCCAACACTCTTAAAAAAGAACTCACAGTTAAACTCAATACAAAAACTCAAAACTATAAAGAAAATAAATGACAAATGGACTCTAAGTGGCTATATGGAATGTGGAATAGCGTGGAAGAGAGTGGAAAGCGGTTGAAGGGTGTGAAGGGGCGCGAAGAGAGGTCTTTTCTGATCAATTTTGGCTCTAAATAAAGCCTAATGTTGGTTTTCCAATAGGTGCATCCAAAACTCTTAAAAAGCATTCAAATTTGTCAAATCTTCTAGAAATAGGGCCTCCACCGACACTGGCGCTGAAAGGGGCGCAAAGGGAGGTCTTTTTTGATCAATTTCGGCTCTAAATAGATCCTAATGTCGGTTTTCCAATAGGTACATCCAAAAACACTTCAAAAAGCGTTCAAGTTCATCAAATCTTCTAGAAATATGGCCTGCATCAACACTAGCGCTGTCAGCGCCAGTAGCCATTTAATTAATCCACACTCTCTAACAATTGGCGTTGTCGGTGCCCAAGCTGGCACCATTGGCACTGAACATTTCTTCTAAAGCTCCATTTTGACTCCAAATTTCATCTTTTTTGCTTCATTTTTACTTTAAATCATAAAAATCAACAACTTGCAATAAAACATAAAAAATAATTTCCTTTAAATTGCAATATCACTAAAAATCAGTATAAAATATAGGTCTAAAAATGCATACATTTTTGGTGCATCAAAATCCCCTAAACTTAAATGTTATTTGTCCTCGAGTAGCTGCTTTACTATATAAAAATATAACTCATGGAAGAGAATTTAAATTCTAGATTTCCATATTTTACTTCACTAAATGCACTAGCATAACTTAAAAAAAATGTAAAATAACTCTAGTTATTACTAAAGGTATTAGAATATCTAGCAGTCATGTCTAAGATTTCTTATTCTCTATTTCTTTTCAAAGGAAAATTGCAAATTATTCATATTAAAGCCACTTAGAATATCCATATGAAAAAAAACTTCATGAAACTTTACTAGTAAATATGCTAATACTTAAATACAAGTTTAGAAAATGCAGTGAAGCCTTCTTCTTTAATTTGATTCAAGTGAAGACAATTTTTAATTAGGCATCTCCTCAAGCTTCTCCACACATCTTTTTCATTTTTTTTCTTTTCTTTTCAGGTTCTTTTCAATCCTTTTTCTTTTGTTTTCTTTTCTCTCTTTTTTTTAGGATCTTTTTCAATCCTTTTTCTTTTCTTTTCTTCTCTTTTCTCTTCTCTTTTTGTTTTCTTTCTTTTTTTATGTGAGGATTACTATACCTGGATAGCCTTTGATGATTTTTAACTTCACTACTTTCTTCTTAAAGTTAAAAACTTTTAATATTCCCTCACTTTATAAATTTATATTAGCCTTAAAGACTTTTCATAAAGTTTTATTCTTTTCTTCTTACATGAATCTCTAAGATTTTTAATACTTCAAAAATATAAATTCCTTTACTTATAATAGAAAAATATAGTCTTATTGTCTCATACCAAATATCTTAATCTTTAAAATTAACCTTTATTATAAAAAAATTTTACTTAAATTTACTATATATTTAGAACACAAATATAGTTATCTAAAGTTACCCTCTAGTACCAATGGTCATGTTAAAATTTAAAAAATTTGAAAATATAGCTTTTTGAGCCCTCCCCCCAAAATCTAATTTTTAAGAGATTTAGCATTAAAAACTGAAAAAAATAAAGGGTGAAAGAAAACATTTAATTTATAAAGAAGAGATTTACCTGTTGAAGGTTCTGATATTGAAACTTAACTTTAAAATATTGCAGGTGCTAATTTGAAAAGCTACAAGACTTAAAACATTAAATAAAACATAATACATATAAAAATTTGCTGAGAAAAACTTAACTACAAATACATTCAACAAAGTACTAAAACTAACAACAGTACTAAAATGATTTCCAATGTAAAAAAGGTTCACAATCCAATTGTTCACAATACAACATAATATTTAAAATAAAGCATACTATCACAATTTAAAAACAAAAAATTCACAACAATAAAGTACAACCAAACATAAACTAAACAAAAATCAAACTAAAACATCTCCAATCATCATGTTCTTCTTCTTCCACATCCAAGTTTTGTTGATGATATGGGGCAAAAATAGGGTGAGTAGGAAACTGAATTGAGTGGTCACCCCTTATGTATCTGACCATTGCATCATCATAAGAAGCATCATATTCAAACTTTTGCCTTGTTAAATCATCGTTGTGTGCATTTTTGGCCTCCATATTTTCATTCTTCTTTCCAATCTCAAGATATCTCTCTATTGGATCATCATGTACTCCATAAGCTCCTTGAGAGTAAGGGTACTAGAAGTAGTGGCACTTGAAGTAGAAAGAATATCCCTACGTCTACTTCCAGATCTCCATCAAACATGAGATTCATAAGTCTTAATATTGGCAGGACCAATGAGTTTTATTGGTTCAATCCTCTCCTCATCCATTCTAAAATCAACTCCTGCCTATTCATATAGTGTGATGATCAGGGCAAGGTGTGTTAAACCACCAGTAGTCCCTGCAAAAGTAATAGAAGGAGTGATTCTATAAATAATAGAGCCTACATCTATCCTTCTCATTTGCTGGATACAGAAGTTCAAGATGGCTCTATTCTTAGTAACCTCACTATGATGATTTGTTGGTATCATTCTACCATAAATAAAGTAGTGTCAGACCTTAAATACTACATTTAACATAGAAAGAGGGAATTTTATCTTAACATCAATTTTCACCTTCTAAGCTCCTCTTCCATTAGTAAGAAAAGAAATAACTTCATCCAAGGCCTCATTTGTAGCAGAAAATAATTTGTAATAGTAGCTATACACATCCTCTAACTTATAAAACTCATTAACTCTCCTTGGAGTAAATTCCACCCTTTTCCCTCGAACAAACACGTAGTCTTTAGAAGTTTCTTTAAGGTTGGCATAGAACTCTATCACTACACCAATAAAAGTCTTGGAAGTAAAGTAACAAAAATTCTCTCACTGCCAAGATTTGATTAATCTTTCGACTTCTCCACTCGGACTTTTAAATCCTCAATGCGGAGTTACTTTCTTAGTTGTATTAGACTATTGAAATAAATGTTAGCCTTATAGTTGACAAACTTTTGATCATAAAAATCCACCTTTATCTTTCCCTTGCTCATTCTCGGTGCCATGGTAATCTAAGAAAATTTGATAAAATCAAAATAGAATCCCAAAAATTCCAAAAATCAAAACTTGGAATGCTTTAAACTTAAATCTACTCTGTAAGACTTCTTTGCCAAAGCATTTTTTCAAAATCTTTTAAAAATTTTCAAAATTTTGGATCTCGACAATGTAAGATAAATCCTTGGTGAAAATAAAAAATTTGAATTCAAAGTGTAGCTCTTACATTGAGAAGATAAAACTTGAACTTCTTTTGCCTTAAAATTGCCTCAAATCCAAGCAATAGTAAGCCCTAGGTACAAAAATCGGAGGTTTAAGGTGACAAAAAGGGTTAAATTTTTTTTTACTATGCAAATCACGAATTTTAAGGGATTTGGGGATTTTTGGGTCAAGGGCGTTGTCAGCACCCATGTCGGCGCCAGAGGCCAAAAATTCATTCTTTTAGTTTTTGCAATTTTCAACTTTATTTAAATTCACTCCAGTGTCTATTTAGTCTTTTTGAACACTAATTTTCATCTTAAAATAATTCACAAACAAGCATTTTCACAAACAACACCAAACTAACTTTTATATATGAAAATACACCTTTTACAAATACATTTTTCTAATCACACTTTACATACATAAAGCAAACTAAATTATAATTCAGCATCCAAATCAAGCCACAATACTATAACACTGACACAAAATTATACACGAAATCAAAGTTAATAGAGTTCTAAAGAAAAGTAAAGTAAAGTAAATCCACACAATCACATTAAAAACATAATTACTTTAAAATAGTAGAGAGTCCAACTTTTTCAATTATTTTGCTTCATCTCAGTACTTTCTCCTCCTATAATATCTTTCATAGACTGGTAATGGACATACAAAGTGTAGAAAGGTCGGTACAGGAATTGATCAGTCAAATTTTCTTAGATACATCCATTTTTCTTAAACATTTGTACTAATCCTACTTCAATTATTCCAGTATGATCAAAGTTCTTCTTCATCCTCCAATCTAGGTGATTTAAGAGATAGTAAAAATTTCTTATTGCATTCATAATACTTTGAAGTTTTCTTTCTATTTTCTTCATTTTTTCTCCAAAGCTATTGAACTTCCAACTTTTTGTGGCATTAATGGTGTTGAAGCATGTGATGAATGATCCAAGATAACATCTAATGCTTCATTTTCATTCCCCGTATAATTGTCATCAATAGGAATCATGGGCTCCAAGGTAATAACAATTTCTCCCAAATTTCATATGGCACTTGAGATTGACTGCGAAGTAAGAAAATTGTAGAAGGATGTCTGATCCCGACTTTATGCTTATGCACAGTATAATAATAGTTCTGATAGTATTCTTCACTTATATTTCCTTATTTTGCAACAAATCCAAAAACTTGATCCAGAAGAAAAATAAGAATTTAACTTTTCAATTTATATATTTTTATATTGGGATACTACGCAATTATACGTATCGTTATCAAGTAATATAGAACTTCTTGATTAAGATGTGAATATCAAACCCACAATGAAGATTATGTAATAGTACTTTTTAGAAAGTTTTTCTATTTTTGAAAAGATAATTACTTAAATTAAAAAATGATTTTTATAGGAATTTAAAATTTAAATATTTTTGGTACTTTTAATATTTTAACGAAAGAGTAACAACTTAAAAAGATAACTAAGATTTTTGTAGAAGAAAATTATTTAATATTAAAATATCTTTCTTCTTATCATGAATCAGTAATAAGTATAGGAATTCCGTTGTGGTAGTATGCAAATTGTGTTGTGACAAATAAGAGCAATAATATTCTTTGCCCTTACTAGAGATGCTATCAAGAACATTGGCTAATTAAAAGTTTGAATAGTTCTGAAGACCGACTAGGCAAGGAAGATACTAGCTCTCACTCTAGAGTTCGCTCGATTCCCTCCACCTGGGGACTAACATTCTCGTATCAGAACCTAAGACAATAAACCAATTTGGGGGCTTTAACCTGTTACTTTAAAGTCCTCTAACTCTAAACCCATCAATTAATATTTTCCTATTTTGTTTAACCTGTCACTTTAAAGTCCTCTAACTCTACACCCTTCAATGAATATTTCCCTATTTACACTCAATCATATGAACTACATTCTCATTCATACAACCTCATGTGATTCTTTTTAATTGTTGACTGAGACAATATCAGCCCAGTTCTTACATGTTCTCACAATAAATTTTAACATCTGGATTGGCCATGTCGAGAAGTAAATGAAGGCATGGATTTAAATCATCACAACTTCTTCCCAGATTAAAGATCAATACTCTCCACAATTTTCATCCAAAGCTTAATTACTTATCATTTTAAGAAGAAAGATAAAGAATACTACTCAGAATTCATGGAGAAAAGAAAACCACACTTTAGTTTAAAAGAAGAAATCATTTTCAAACCAATAACAAGTCTCGATTAAAACAAAAAGTAGTCTAAAACAAAAAGATAAAAACATATTTCAAGTCCTCCACCAAACTCATGAAGTTCCTTTAAATCTCTTCTCTTTTACAATCACTCAAAACAAAATAATAAAAATGATAAAGTAAATAAAAAGTGGTTGCAGAAAATCTCTCTGAACTAACTCCCAAAGAAGAACTTTCAAAACTTGCCAATATTTTTCAGGACTCTTTTCTAAGTCAACTCTTCTTTCTTTTATAGTTTTTCAAGAGGTGCCTTGGGATCTCTTCAAAATGTGCCTTGATTTGATGTATTTTCCTAAGAGATGCATCCTTTCATGATAATTTTTTTCCATGGTGGTTATAACCACCTATTAAGTTAATCCTCAAAAAACTCTTCAAAATTCGTGAAAATTGATTTTACTCTTCTAGTAACTACCACTGGCGCGAAAGTGCGGAGTCTCAGGGCTTAGGCGCGGCCTTCTCTGTTTAACCGGCGCTTAAGCGTCGAATCTGGCGCTTAAGCGCCAAAACTCTTTTGCACAAATTTTCACCTTTTTTCTCCAAATTTGATCCTTTTTCACTCCTTTCAGCTTTTTTTCCATTTCTACTTGTATCTATAAGAAAAAAATAAAAATACCTTCCATTAAAGCGTAATATTTCAAAAATAGGTATAAAATTGTCTCTAAAAACACCATATATTTTAGGTGTATCAAAATCCCCTACACTTAAAATGTTACTTGTCCTCAAGTGACAGATCAAACATTAAAAACCAAATATGTCTGATATGTATATGAATTTCTTCAAGAGTTACTAAAATTTAGATTTGGAAATATAGTAGTCCCGTTTAGAAAAAATAATTAGTAAATAAGACCAACTTAAAGTTTAAAAATTTTTAAAGTTAAGAACTATGAAAATATGAGTTCCTATTTAATTCAGAAATATTGTAAGGTCTCTAAATTTAGATTTTAGTTCTTTTATTTTCTCTGCTTAAAAATTTTTAATTAAAAATAATTTTACTTACTATATTATATTTATGAGCTTAAGATTTTATCAAGTCTTATACTTTAAAAAGATCAAATGTAGAACAAAATTTTTAATTAGGCACTAATCCTTAAGCTTCTCCTCCCTTGCATTTCTTTTCTTTTCCTTTTCTTTTTCTTTTCTTTTCTTTTTCATTTCTTTTTCTTTTTCTTGTTCTTCTTCTTTTTCTTTTTTTTTCTTTTCTTTCTTTCTTTTTCAGGCAAGGATTACTACATCTGGATGGATCTTTAATGGATTTTGAATTCACTTCTCCTTTCCTAAAGTAAAGCCTTGATATAAAACTTTTACTTATAAATATAATAATAGCTTCGAAAATCATTTTAATAAGGAAATTTAAGTATTAAAAATAAAATTCTAAATTATCTAAATTGTTCAAAAATACAATTTTTCTTACTAAAGATAATCACTTATATTAATCATTTTCTATACTAAAAAGTTTTAGCTTAAAGTTTTTCTTCATTACTTAAAATTTCAACTAAATTTTCTTTTTCATTTCTAAAATCAAATTTTGCTTACCTAATATAACTTCATATACATATTCAATTTCTCTTTTAAAATTCAAATTCATTTGTAGTTCATTTGAGAACAAATAAAATTCAAGTTTTGAAAATGTTTTTCATCCCCTCCCTCAAACTTAATTTTTTTTAACAAATCAAACAGTTTAACATTAGATAATTATATAGGCAGGAATGAAAATTGAAATAACATGCTAACAAGAATTTTTATATCCTAATTATACTAGCATAAAACTAAAGACAGGAGTAAAATTAATTTTGATCAAATTTTCTAACATTTTATTTTAGTTTACATGTAGAGATTCAATAGACTTCTAAACGGTGGGTATAAAAGTAAATAACACACTAACATGATAAAAGAAAAATACACGATAACAGTTTCTGAATTTTAAAATTAAGATCTAAGCTAGCAAGATTTTTAACTTAAAAAAAAGACATGGAATTAAGTTAAGTTCTAAACTAACCAATCCACAACACTGAAAACAATAACAGTTACTACTATAAAATTTTAAAAACAAAATACTATCTAACATAACAATCACAACAATAATAGACCATAAAAATTCAAAAAACAACATAAAACATAGTCCACAACATCACATAATTGCATCTGTAGTAGTACTACATTACATAGTCCATAACAAAACACAAACATAACAATACATCAAACCAAATCAAGTCCAACACATCATCTCTCATCTCTACTCCTCTCCACTCTCAGAATCACCACTATACCATTTTTCTTTAGGCTCATAGTCAGGATAATGAGGATAATGAAGAAATACTACTCCTTGGGTCACCTCTATCTGGGCCTCCAGAGCTGGGTATAATTTCTACTCAAAATCACTCTTTCTCTTATTATACCTATTTGTATGCTCAGCAAAATGTTCTAGAATTTGAACTTTATCAGCAGTAAAGTGGATATGAGTCATCATCTTCTGTAATAACTGCTCTTGAGTTTTAGTTGACTCACCTCGAGATGTAGATGCATGTGAAGCAGATGGTCTTGATGAAGATGCAGCAGGCGTCTCTAATCCATAGCTTCTAGAAAATCCTCCTCTACAGCCATAAATTGAATTCTCTAAATAAGTGTTCACATTTACTTTCATAATGGGCTTCAGAGACAATAAAACTTCCTCTCAACTATCATGCTTTACTCCATCCTGCTCACATAATGAAATATAAAGGAAGCAAATCCCATACCAACAGTAGTAGTTGCAGCAAGTGAATTGATGATAGTGTGATAGATCAAAGCGCCTATGTTGATGGGTTTTCCCTCTTGAATACAATAATTCAACGTCGCTCTCTCTCTGGTCACTTCACTGAGATGATTTGTAGGAAGCAGACGAACAGATATAAAATAATCCCAAGCCCCTGATGGTGCACACAACTTTGATGTTAGAAAATTTACTCTCCTCTCATTTGTAATCTTCGAAAGTCCTCTTCCAACAATCAAATAAGATATGATCTCATCCAATTCTGCTTCCATAGGACTATAATTCACATAAAAACACAAGGTCTCCGGTTGTAAATGGTAAAAAAAGTTTATTACCTCTGGATAAAAGGTACCAACTTCCCTCGAACCATAACTTGATTGTCCTCAGCCTCTGGGAGATTTGCATAAATCTCCCTTACAATATAAATTATAGCGATAATAGAGAAACAACAGAATTTTTCCCACTGTCGGTGGACTATAAGGTCGTCCACTTCTCCACCTCGACTCTTAAAACATCGCTCTTGAATCAACTTTCGTGACTGTAGAGCATCATTATATCGATCCTGAGCTTTTGAACTGACAAATTTGCTCGAATCAAATGGGCTCTTTCCTTTGCTCCTTTTCATTCTTGGTGTCATTCTAAAAATTTTATAAATTCAAAAAATAACTTAAAAAATCAAGTTTAAATCACTAAACTAAACTTCCTAAGCAATTTCCATAGATTTTTCTTCACATTTCACCTTGAATTGTAAATTTTTGAAATCTTCCAAATGTGCTTAAAATATATGGTGAAAATCTAAAATTTTTGCATAAAAGTAAAGCTCTTACCTCAAGGAACTTGGATCTAGGAAATCTCACTTGATTCCACTAGGAAATATCCAAATTTAACTTACCCCAACCCTCAAAATCGTGAACTCAAGTTGGGGAAGATGATAGGAGGCGTTAAAAATGTCATTTTTGGATAAAAATTTCACTTTTAATTGTTTGTGAACTAGTTTTCGTGAACCGGCGCTTAAGCGAGGGTAAGTGGCGCTTAGGCGCCTGCCTCTCGAGTTGGCTTGCACTTAAGCGTGAGATGTCGTTCTTAGGAGCCAGTGCACAATTTTTTAAATTTTTAATTCTAAGTAAAATACACTATTGGCCTAAGTAAACCACCCTTAAATTGTCTCATAGCACTTAAATGACTATTTTTACTTCCTATAACTCCCTTCTCTCTCAAAATTCTCCATAATAATTAATTCAATTTTAGGCTAAAAATAACCCAAATTTTCACAAGAACAAACTTATATTAATTAACAAACAAGTCAAACACATTTAAAACTTAGTTCTCTCTCCAAATAGTCTTGGATGAGAAAATTTTCCTAAGTAGACATTTAACACTTAGTTCTTCTCTCCAAATAGTCTTGGATGAGAAAATTTTCCTAAGTATAAAACACTTAACACACACATTTAACACTTAGTTCTCTCTCCAAATAGTCTTGGATGAGAAAATTTTCCTAAGTACAAAATACTTAACACACATTTAGATGTAAAGAAATAAGTGGCACAAACACTAAACACTTGACATAAACACTAATAAACTTAATAACATGACTCCAAACACACAATTCCTAAAACTTAACTTAATGCCACTCTTGATTAAAAGGAATGAATTCTTGTCTCTCAGCAGTCTCTTCAGGAATATAGAGTTGATAAAACTGATTGTGGTGACGAGCTCTAATACTATCATCTTCGATCTACTTTTGCTTAAGGAACATCACCTTATCCGCTTCTTTTACATAACTGGTATGATTGAATTTCATCTTAAGTTTCCACCCAATATGATCTAGATGAGCATGTAATTTAAGCACCTTAGTCTCTAATACAGATATAATATTCTCCATCTATTTGATCTTCTGCGATATCCCTTCAATACTAACAGCTAAGAAAGTGTTATACATCTCCTGTGCACTTTGACTAATGAACTTCTTCCTCATGGCTTCTTCCTTCTTCTTCAAATCCATCTCCCATGAAGACATTTTCTCTAAATCTCTCTCTTTCTTAGACTTTTAGGGCTAAAAATAATCTGGGGTGAAATTCCTTCACAAACCCCTTCTATTTATAGGCCTAATTCCCCCTCATAACTTCTAGGCACGATTAGAAACTGCCCAGACACGTTTATTCCAACTAAATTTTAGTTACACCTTCTAGAAATACAAATTTACACAGGTGACTAAATTGTCACGCTTAAGCACCATATTTGGAAATTTGCACATTTTTGCACCAGTCAACTTAACGTCCAAATTCTCATTCTAGCATGTCTAGGTCACTATATAAAGTCTAAAAATCATTACTAGAACATAATAAACTCAAAAATACTGCCTCAAATTTTTTAATCAAACTCAAAACAACAATTAAAGAAAAAACACACTGATAACGATGGGTTGTCTCCCATAAAGCGCTTGATTTTACGTTGTCAGCCCAACGTAACCAGTGATTATTCTGGTTGACCCAACATCATTCCATCATTATATTTATGCTGATCCCCTATATAATAAGGTTTCAGTCTATGTCCATTCACTTTAATAATTTTCTCAAGATTAGGATCTTTAATATCCACAGCTCCATAAGGACAAACTTTTATCACAACAAATGGGTCTATTCACCTGGACTTAAGTTTGCCTGGAAAAAATCTTAACTTTGCATTATATAGCAAAACTTGTTGCCCTGGCTGAAAATTTTTATTAAGAATATTTCAATCATGCCCCATTTTCATCTTTTCTTTGTAAATCTAAGCACTCTCATAAGATTCCTTCCTTATCTCTTCAGGCTCATTTAATTATAATAATCTTTTCTCACCATCATCTTTTAAATTAAAATTGAACTCTTTAATAGCCCAATATGCTTTATGCTTAAGTTCAACTGGTAGGTGATAAGGTTTCCCAAATATTAGCCTATATGAGGACATTCCTATAAGAGTTCTATATGCAGTCTTATAAGCCCACAAACCATAGTCATGTTTGACTGACCAATGCATTTTTGTTGGATTCACAAATTTTTCCATAATTCTTTTAATTTCCAAAAGACTTTTCACCAATTGCACAAGGTATAGTAAAACTACCAGGATCTTTTAACTTTACAGGAAGTTTCTTCTGAATAATAGCACAACACTCTTCACTGAGTGCAACAGTCTCATGATCTGAAAACTTCCTTTTCTTGTTTAGTATATCTTTCATAAATTTCACATAACTTGGCATTTTTTTCAAAGCCATAATGAAAGGAATGTTTATCATTAACTTTTTAAGGATTTTAAATAATTCTATAAATTTTTTGTCTTTATTCTTCTGCTTCAATAGTTGAGGAAACAGAGGTAGTGGTTTTTCTAAAGGAACTTGTATTTTTTTCATTTTCATTATGGTCGGTTTCAATCACTTCCTTCTTCTCATCAACTTTAGTTTCTCTTTAGATTCTAGTTATAATTTCTTTTCCACTTCGTAAATAAATAGCTTTAATTTGCTCCTTATTTTGATCTTTTGGTTTGACTTCCACAGTACTCAAAAAAATTTTCTTAAGGTCTGTTACTAAGTGCAATAGAATTATGTCCTAATTAATTTACAATATTTCTAATAGCAGCCCCTTGATTTTTTATTTAATTTTCCATATTCAACATTACTTCTTCCATCCTCAACTTCTTTTCCTTAACCTGTGGGTTAGTGTTAAAGTTAAATCCAATGGGATAATAAGGTCGATAATTAGGATTTCCTTGGTTGTTTAAATTTCTTGAGGGGTTCACCAAGTTATTATAATTATTCTAACTAAAATTAGGGTGATTTTTTCATCCAGGGTTGTAATAATTAAAATAGAGATTGTTATTTTGATTATTTATAGCATTCAAAGTTTCATAAGATGATTGAGTATCTAAAATCTGCCCTAGTGAATTTTCCTCTACTACATGTTGTATTTGAGAATAGTTCAATCCAATTTGAATAATATTTTTTGATATAGCAGTAATTTGAAATGCTAAAATAAACATTGAATCAAAATCATGAATACTAGCTAGTCTCTTAGGATTTACCCATTTAGAGGGTTATTGAAAGTTGTTAGTAGTTATTTCTTCTATTAAGGAGTATGCTTCATTAAAAGGTTTTGACATTAGTGATCCTCCTACAACAACATCTATAATAGATCTAAGTGATCCTACTAATCCATTATTAAAATTTTGAATTATTAATCAATCTGGTAAAGCATGGTGTGGATATTTTCGGAGGAGATCCTTAAATCTTTCTCATGCTTCATATATCGATTCCCCTTCAAACTGACAAAAAGATGTAATATTATTTCTAAGCTTAGCTGTTTTCAAGGATGGAAAATATTTAGCCAATTTTTTTTGTGACAGTTCTCTCCAAGTTTTGATATATCCAGATTCTAATGAATTTAACCAGGCTTTAACTTTATCTCTTAATGAAAAAGGAAAAAGTTTAAGCCTAACAACATCATTAAACACTCCATCATATTTGAAAGTAGCACATATTTGAAGAAAACTAACTAGATGTAAGTTAGAATCTTCAATAGGTGTTCGTCTAAACTGATTATTTTATATCATTTGGATAAAAGTAGGTTTAAACTCAAATGAATTAGCAACAACATCAAGATTAACAAAATCTTTTAAAGGTCTTTGTCGATTTTCATTTATTTGTATATATAAGTTATTCAACATTTTTTTGAAATTTTTAATATCTTTTTGTTGTTTTTGATTTTTTCTATTAGTACATTCTAATTCTGAATCGTAAGGTACTAAATGTTCAGATCTAATATTTCGAATAAACAAATATAATAAGCAAACGAAATTTCCTAAAAACACTCTTAAATAGATATAGTTATATATTTTTTGGATATTTGATTTTGTATATATGTTTTTTATTTTTATATTTTATCTTTAAATTTCCTAATTTACCAAAAACGATTTAATTTACAGTTACCATCCCCGTCTACGATACCAAGTAATTGATCCACGAAAATATAGTTGTGTAAAATTTATAAAGCTGACTCCTCTTTACAACAGTGCCAAATCTTGATGTGGTATTTTATGAATAAGTATGTTAATTACTTAATGTAGGGATTCTACACAACTATACTTATTGTTTATCAAGTAATATAATACTTTATATTTAAGTCCCAAATATCGATCCCACGAGGAAGGTTTAATTTTGAAATGATAAATTAACTAAAAAATTCACAGAAATAAAACAAAATTACTGTCACTATTTTTGAATGTTTGAGATACTATCAGAACTAAATTATTAACTACTAACAAAGTTTAAATGCAAAGTTTAAAATAGCAACTATTAAACTATGTTAATGTGATGAAATTTTCTAATATGAAAAAGCAACTTTCCCCACTACAATGAGTTTTTGGTAAAATGAGATGAGGTAAACGGTTTAAATATATAGTGTCAAATAGAAGCAATATTAATTCTCTACCCTGATTTAGTGTTATAGAAAATCATTGGCTAATCTCACGTTTAGTCCCTAAATTCATGATTAGACTAGGAGGATACTGACTCTCACTCCAAAGCTCCCAGTTCCCTTCCCCTGAAGGCTAACTCTTGCTTTAGTTTTTAAATACTATGTCAGAATTGGAGATTTTAGTCTGTCACCCTAAAATTTCCAGTTCTACACCCAACAAAGTATATTTCCTTATTTATTTGTACTTAATTCCAAGAATGAAATACTCCTTCATGGAATTAAATGTGATTCTCACTCTGTTGTAGAACTCATACTCCATTTCGCGGATCATATGTTTCACAATAAATTTTAACAATTCAATTGGCCATATCGAAAAGTAAATTAAGAATGGAGTTGAAAAACAATCACAATTTATTTTATATTCTAACATTGGCACATCCAAACTAGCTTTTCATTTTGCCATATCTCAGAGTAGGGAGAAAGATAAAAGAAACTACTCAGATTTCATGAGAAAATATAAAAAAATAGAAATTTGATATATAAAAGAAATTCATACAATAATAATAAACAAACAATACTTATTTGAAACTCTTTTTCAAAGCAAATTCATTGTATCCTCTCTTAAAAAACTAGGAAGAAGAAATCTCTCACTTCTCCTCCCTCTCCAACACTCTTAAAGAAGAATTCACACTTAAACTCACCACAAAAACTCAAAACTTTAAATAAAACAAATAACTAATAGACTTTAGTTGGCTATATGGAATGTGGAATATCGTGGAAGAGAGTAGAAAGCAGTTGAAGGGGGTGAACGTGCTCGAAGATAAGTATTTTTTGATCAATTTTTGCTCTAAATATAGCTTAATATCAGTTTTCCAATAGGTGCATCCAAAAACTCTTCAAAAAACACCCAAATTTGTCGAATATTCTAGAAATAGGGCCTACACCGACACTGGTGTCGTTGTCGCCAGTAGCCATTTAATTAGTCCATGTTCTCTGTCAATTGGTGTCAGCAACGCCCTGTCTGGCATCATCGGTGCTGAACATTTCTTCTAAAGCTCCATTTTGACTACAAATTCCATCTTTTTTGCTTCTTTTTTTCTTCAAGTCCTAAAAATAAATAACCAACAATAAAACATGAAAAATATCTTTCTTTAAAGCGTGATATCACCAAAAATGAGTGAAAAATATAGGTAAAAAAATACATATATTTTTGGTGCATTGGGTTATAACTGGTATATTCATCTAGAAAACAAAAGTATTTGTGCCTAACTAATCTATCCAACATCTGGTAAAATAAGGGTAAAGTAAAATGATCCTTCCGGATGGCATAATTTAATTTTCTATCATCTATGTAGATTCGCCATCCAGTGACTTGTCTGGTTGATAGTAATTCATTATGCTCATTTTACACCTCTTTTCTTTAGAACACAGTGAATTGGACTCAACCAAGCTCTATCTAAAATATGATATGTTATCCCCGCATCTACCATTTTTTAATTTCTTTCTTTACCACTTCTTTCATCATAGGAATCAATCTCCTTTGAGGATCAGTTCATGATTTACGTTGATCCTCAAATAAAATTCTATGCATGCAGATTGAAGGACTGATTCTTTTTATATCATCTAATGTCCATCCAAAGGCTTTCTTATATCTTTTTAAAGTTTCTAACAACTGTTGTTCTTGCGCATCATTTAGTTTTGAGTATACTATGAAAGGTAGTGTAGATGAATCTCCTAAGAATGCATACTTCAAAGGTGTATGAAGTGTATTCAATTCATGTTCAAGGGGTTTCTTAATAGAAGAAATCAAATTGTTGTCATTTTCTGACGGATCTAACATTTCAAATTTTTCCTGAAAATAATCCAGTTCTTCCGTACTCGCTTCTACAGACTCATCTTGGATTTTATCCTCATCTTGATAATCTACATATTCCTTTTCAAATTCACTTTCATATGTCTTTTTAAAATATTCAAGGCTTACATACCCATTATTATCCATTTTGAAGCATTCAATCTCTTATTCTTTTGCAGGGTATCTTTTTGATTTTAAAATATTAAATGTAACCTCTTGATCACTCACTCTCATAGTTAGTTCTCCCTTCTGCACATCTATCAAAGCTCTTCTAGTGGCTAAGAATGGTCTTCCAAAAATAATAAGAATTTCTTTATCTTCCTCCATATCTAATATAATAAAGTCTACAGGAAAGATAAATTTATCAACCTTTACTAAAACATCTTCTATAGCTCCTTTAGGATAGGTAATCAAATGATCAACTAACTGAAGAGTTACAGTTGTTGGTGAAATATCTCCTAAACCCAACCTTCTAAAAATTGATAATGACATAAGATTAATATTGGCTCTTAAATCACATAAAGATTTTCCATAAAATTATTTTTCAATAGCAAAAGGAATTGTAAAACTTCCAGGATCTTTAAGTATCTTAGGAAGCTTTTTCTAAATTATAGTGCTACACTCTTCAATGACTACAGTCGTCTCATTATCTACAAACTTACTTTTCTTATTAAGTATATCCTTCATGAACTTCACATAGTATGGCATTTGTTCAATGCTTTAACAAATGGAATGTTTATCGTTAATTTCCTCAAAATTTCCAAAAATTTCAAAAATTGATTATCTTTATACTTCTGCTTCAATTTTTGAGGAAATGGAGGTGGTGTTCTTTCTATAGTGTTTTTTGTTGTTTTAATACGACTTTATGACTCAAAATGAAAATCTTCACTAGAATTTTCATTTTCCACCCCATCTTTTCAATTTCAACTTCTCGTTGAACACTTTCTTCTAATTCTTTTCCACTTCTCATTTAAATAGCTTTAATTTGCTCCTTATTCTGACCTTTAGGATTTACTTCAACATTACTAGGCAATGTTCCTGGAGGTCTATTACTAAGTGTTTTAGCAATACATCGAAATTGATTTTCCATGTTTCTGATTGTAGCTCCTTGACTCTATAATTGACTTTCCATTTACAATATCAATTCTTTCATTGATAACATTTCCTCCTTATTTTGTAAATTAATAAATTATGGGGGGTAATAAAGTTTATAAGCTTGATTTCCTTGATTGTTGGAGCTTCCCACTAGGTTCACAACATTGTTTCCTTGTTGTGGATTTGCAGTATTTGAGCTATTATTACTTCAACTAAAGTTTGGATGATTCTTCCATCCTGGATTATAATAATTGGCATACGGATTGTTAGAACGATTGTTTATTGCATTTAAAGTCTCATAAGAAGATTGAGATTCTATAATTTGTCCAAATGAGTTCTCCTCACTCACAGATGTTGTTTGAGAATAATTTATTCCATATTGATTTATGTTCTTTAATATAGCTGCTATTTAAGAAGCTAATATAGATATTGCATCAGAATCATGAATATTAGTTACTCTTATTGGATTTACCCTTTCTGTGGGCTATTAAAAATTATTAGTAGCCATCTCTTTAATTAATGAATTTGCTTCATCGAATGGTTTTGACATTAATGATCCACCAGCAGCAACGTCAATGATCGATCTAAGGGATCCAACCAATCCATTATAAAAAAGTTTGATTTATTAACCAATATGGCAATGCATGGTGTGAACACTTTCTAAGGAGATCTTTAAATATTTCCTAGGCTTCATAAATTGATTCCCTTTCAAAATGACAAAAAGATGTAATATCATTTCTAAGCTCAGCAATTTTTGAAGGTGAGAAATATTTAGATAAAAATTTTTGTGAAAAGTCTCTCTAAGTTCTAATAGATCCGGGTGCTAATGAGTTTAACCACATTTTTGCTTTATCCCTCAATGAAAAGGAAAAAGTCTAAGTCCGACAGCATCATTCGACACTCCATCATATTTAAATGTAGCACACAATTATAGAAAACTAGCAAGGTGTAAATTTGGATCTTCATTTGGTGTTCCTCCAAATTAATTATTTTTTAATATTTAGATAATAGCAGGTTTAAGCTCAAAAGAATTGGCAGCTATAGCAGAGTTTTGTATACTCAAATGAATTTCATCTGCTGTAGAATTAACATAATCCCTTAAATTTCTCTGATGACGTTCTTTCTCATTTCTAACATTACTTGAGTTGCAAGCAATTTTGCTAAAATGGTTTTTCTCTTTTTTCTGTTTTCAAATTTTTCTAACAGTTATTTCTAATTCAGAATAATAAGGTACTAAGTTTAAGATCTTATACTACGCATAAACAAAATAAAATAGCAATTAAAAATAATTGATACACTTAAACAAGAAAATGTTCAAACTAAAGTACAAATACTTTTTTCTTTTTTATATTTTAAAATAAAATAACTAATATTTTTCATTACTTCCCTAGGAACTGCGCCAAAAACTTGATGCGGGATTTGGGAAAATTGATATTACGATAATAATAATGAAGCAATGTAACCCAAAAAATAATGTAACTATAATGAAAATAACTTTTCCTTAAAATCACCTTTAAAGTCCCAATTCCCTTTCACATATAACGCAAGTATATGTATCGTTTAAGTAATATAGGGCTCTAATGTAGTCTTAGATATCGATCCCACAGGGAAGGTGGAAATATATATAAGGTGGCTATTTATATTCTATTATAAACTAAAAATAAAAACAAAGTAAAGTACAAATTTTGAAGTTAAACTACTTAAGTAAAATGCTACTAAATATGCAGATGTGTGAATATAACAAGTAAATTAAACTAGATGCTAAACTTTCAAAAGTAAATTGTCGAAATAAAATAAAGGTTTTTGTTGATGAAAAGTTCAAGTATGAGAAAACATCATTCCCCTTTACAATGAAAATATGGCTTGTGAATAAATTGAAATCATTTGAAAAATATATTTAAAAACTATTTTTTGCCAAATAAGAGCAATCCTATTCTCTACCCTCTCCCAAGCGCTATAAAAAACATTATCTAATCTAGACCTCCCACTACTCCCTCGCCAAAGGGCTACCATACTCGCATTAGTTTCTAATCAACTGAACTTAATTGGGGATTCTAATCTGTCACCTTAAATTCTTCCAATTCTACATCCAACAAAGTATATTTCCTTATTTATTTTCACCCAGTCCCATGGATGGAATGCTCTCCCATGAAATAAAATGTGATTCTCCCTTTATTGTAAAAATCATATCTCCTTGTTTGAACATATATTTCTCAACACATTTTGACAATTCAATTGGCCAGTTCGAAAACTAAATGAAGGTCAGAGTTTAAATCATCACAAATTATTGATATTTAAAATCGTAGAAAAAAAAATTACTTCTTCACAAAACCATTTCTTTAAAGTATGGAGAAGGATAAAGAAGACTACTCAGAATTAATGAGAAGGATATGATAAAACACGGATTTCATATATAAAAGCAAGTTTACAAACAAAAGAAATGAAAAATGCATCTTAACTCACAATCCTTCCCAAATAAATTCCTAGAAGTTCTCTCCAAGCCTTTCCCGCTTTACAATCACTCCCAATTATCTCTTAGAAATGTAATAAGGAAGTAATCTCTCACCTTCCCTCTCCTCTTACAACCTAAGAAGAAAATCTCTTCTTCTCCCTCTCTAACTCACGCCAATTCTCTCTCTCTCTCTCTCATCACACCCTAGAAGTCCCCCCTCTTTTTGGGATGCTTCCTCTCAAAAGAGTTTCAATTTCCCTCCAAAATTCAAAAGTCAAAATTTTAAATTTCAAAATATGTGCCTACTTGATCCAAGAGTCAAATCCCTTCAAATTGGAACCTTCCATATTGCTTAAATGCGTTGAATCACCCATTGGGTGTTTAGAATAAGTGTTCCTTTGAAAATTCACACAAAATTTGTTTTGAACCGCTTTAATTTGAAAATGTTGCATCTTGCACATCAGCGCCATGTGCTAGTTTGACGTGTCATGTGCCAAACCTCAAAATTGGTTGTTTCTTCTCCAAATTCCTGAAAAATAGCTTACCTGCAACAAAAACACAAAAATACCTTTCTTTAAAGTGCATTATCACCAGAAATAGCATTAAAAAAGGTACTTAAGATAGTATATTATTTTTGTGTATCAGTATGCACAAGACATTTAGGTCCAATAAAATATGATGTAAACTTATCAAAAGCATACACAATAGCTAACAAATCTCTTTTAGTGGTGGTGTAATTAATTTGAGCATCATTAAGAGTCTTACTAGCATAATATATAATTTTAAAAATTATATCATGTCTCTGCCCTAAAACAACTCTAATTGCATAATCACTAGCATCACACATTAATTCAAAAGGTTTATCCCAATCTGATTAAACATTTATAAGAGCAGTGATCAATTTTTCCTTTAAAGTTTCAAAGGTTTTAAGGCAATCTTCATTAAAGTCAAATTTTGTATCTTTTTCCAAAAGTTGGCATAAAGGTTTAATAATTTTTGAAAAATCTATAATTATCTCCTGTAAAATCTAGCATGTCCTAAAAAGCTCCTAACTCCTCTTACTGTGGTAGGTGGAGATAAGTTTGATATAACCTGTATTTTTGCAAGATCTACTTCCATGCCATTTTCTGAAATTTTATGTCCAAGCACAATTCTTCCGATAACCATAAATTGACATTTTTCCCAATTCAATATGAGATTAGTCGTTTCACAACATTCCAAAACATTCTCTAAATGATTTAGAGATATTTTGAATGAAGTTCCAAATACAGAAAAATCATTCATATAGAGTTCAATCCCCTTTTCAATCAAATCACTAAAAATTGACATCATACATCTTTGAAATGTTGCAAGTACATTACATAATCCAAAAGGTATTCGCTGAAAAAGCAAAAGTTTTGTAAGGACTAGTAAATGTTGTTTTCTCTTGATCCTCTAGAGCAATAGGTATTTGATGATAGCTGGTATATCCATCTTGAAAATAAAAATATTTATGCCCAGCTAATTTATCCAACATCTGGTCCAAAAAGGGTAAAGGAAAATGATCCTTTATGGTGGAAAAATTTAATTTTCTATAATCTATGTAGATTCGCCAACTAGTGACTTATCTTATTGATATTAGTTCATTATGCTCATTTGTTACTACAGTCACACCTCCTTTCTTTAGAACACTGTGAATTGTACTAACCCAACCACTGTCTGAAATAGGATATATTATTCCAGCATCTAACTGTTTCAAAGTTTCTTTATTTACTACTTCTTTCATCATAGAATTTAATCTCCTTTGAGGGTCAGCTCTTAGATCATGTTCATCTTATAATAAGATTCTATGCATACAAATTGAAGTATTGATTCCTTTAATATCCGCTAATGTCCATCCAAAGGCTTTCTTATATGTTTTCCAAATTTCCAATAACTGTTGTTCTTGCATATCAATTAATTCTAAGGGTACTATAATAGGTAATGTAGATAAGTCTCCTAAAAATGCATACTTCAAATGTGTAGAAAGTGTTTTCAGTTCTAGTTCAGGTGGTCTCTGAGTAAATTAAATCAAACTCTTTTTACTTTATGTAGGATCTAACAGGTCAAATCTTCCTGAACATAATTATATCCTCTTTACTCACTTCCATAAGTTCATCTTGAATTCTACCCTCATCTTAATATTCCATAAATTCATTTTTAAATTCCCTTTCAAAAGTTATCTTGAAATATTCATTAATATCCATTCTGAAGCATTCAATCTCTTGCACTTTTGCAAGGCACCTCATCAATTTTGCAATATTAAATGTAACCTCTTGATCACTGACTCTCATAATTAGTTCTCCTTTCAGCACATCTATCAATCCTCTTCTAGTGGCTAGGAATGTTCTTTACAAAATGATAGGGATTTCTTTATCTTCCTCCATATGTAATACAATAAATTCCATAGGAAAGATAAACTTATCGACTTTCACCAAGGCATCTTCTATAACTCCTTTAGGATAGGTAATCAAAAGATCAGCTAACTTTAGAGTTACAGTTATGGGTGAAATATCTCCTACGCCCAATCTTTTGCATAGAATTAATACTGCCTCCAAATCGCATTAAGCTTTTCCATAAAATCATTTGCCAAAAGCACAAAAAATTGTAAAACTTCGAGGATCTTTAAGTTTTTCAAGAAGATCTTTGTGAATTATAGCGCTACACTCTTTGTTGAGTGCAACTATCTCATTATCTACTAACTTTTTTTATTTATTAATCATATCCTTCATGAACTTCACATAGCTTGGCATTTGTTCCAAATCTTCAACAAACGGAACGTTTATCGTAATATCCTCAAAATTTCCAAAAATTTTGGAAATTGATTAACTCTATGTTTCTGCTTCAATCTTTGAGGAAAAGGAGGTGGAGGTCTTTCTACAGTGATTTTCATTGGCTTAATAGGATTTTCTACTTCAAATTGAAAATCTTCAACAGATTTTTCTTTTTTCACCTCATCTTTTTCAACTTCAACTTCTTGTTGAACTCTGTCTTGTAATTCTTTTCCACTTCTTAATTAAATTGCTTTAATTTGCTCTTTGTTCAGCTCTTTAGGATTTACTTCAACATTACTAGGCAATGTTCATGGAGGTCTATTGTTAAGTGCAGTAGCAATACATCTCAATTAATTTTTCATGTTCCTTATAGCGGCTCTTTGACATTGTAATTGACTACCCATCTGTAATATCAATTCTTCGATTGGAAACTTTTTCTATACTCTGTAAATTATTAAAACCTGGGGGGAAATAAGGTTTATAAGCTTGGATCCCTTGATTGTTGGAGTTTTCCAATGGGTTCGCAGTGTTGTTTCCCCATTGCAAATTTGCAACATTAGAATTATTGTTACTCCAACTAAAATTTGGATGATTCTTTCAACCATGATTATAATAATTAGTGTAAGGATTATTAGAACAATTGCTTATTGTATTTAAAGTCACATATAAAGATTGAGATTATATCATTTGTCCCAATGAGTTCTCCTCAAGCACATTTGTTGTCTGAGAATAATTCATTCCAAATTGATCTATCTTCTTTGATACAACAGCTATTTGGGCAGCTAAAATAGATACTGCATCAAGATTATGTATACTAGCTACTCTTTTTGAATTTACCCTTTTAGAGCGCCATTGAAAATTATTAGTAGCGATCCCTTCAAATAATGAATATGCCTTATCGAATGGTTTTGACATTAATGATCCACCAACAACAGCGTCAATTATCGATCTAAGAGATCCAACCAACTCATTATCAAAAGTTTGAATTATTAACCAATCTGGGCACACATGGTGTGGACACTTTCTAAATTGATCTTTAAATCTTTCCCACGCTTCATAAATTGATTCCCTTTCAAACTGATCAAAAAGATGTGTTATCATTTCTAAGCTTAGTAGTTTTTGAATGTGGGAAATATTTTGATAAGATATTTTGTGATGAATCTCCATATGTTCTGATAGATCTAGTTGCTAATGAGTTTAACCACATCTTATCTTTATCCCTTAGTGAAAAGAAAAAAAAGTCTAAGTCTGGCGGCATTATTTGACCCTCCATCATATTTAAATGTAGCACACAATTCTTAAAAACTAGCAAGGTGTAAATTACGATCTTCAGTAGGGGTTCCTCCAAACTGATTATTTTGTACCATTTAGATAACAGTAGTTTAAGTTCAAATGAATTACCAGCTACAGCAGGATTTTGAATACTCAAATGAATTTCATCTGTTGTAGGATTTGCATAATCTCTTGAAGGTCTATGATGATGTTGATTTTCATTTCCAACATTGTTTATGTTGCAAGATATTTTGCTAAATTGATCTTTCTTTTGTTGTTTTCAAATTTTTCTAACAATTCTTTCTAACTCAGAGTCATAAGGTATTAAATTTTCAGATCTTACACTATGCATAAACTGAATAAAGCAAGTAATTAAAAATAAGCAAACACACTAAAATAATAAAATGTTCCAATTAAGCTACAAATACAATCTCTCATTTTTTTAAAATAAAATAAATTAAAATACTAATATTTTTCATTACTTCCCCGACAACGACGCCAAAAACTTGACACGGGAGATTTATATATGCAAATATTTATGAAGTTGACACCACTTAACGGCGCCAAAAACTAGATGCAAGCAGATTTATAATAAATATGTTATATAATCCTAACAAAATACTATTTATAATTATAGTTTATCCTTAAAAAAAATTTTTTAAACCGCTAAATCTCTCCTAAATATCAACACAAGTATACCTATCATGCAAGTAATAAAAGGCTCTGATGGAGTCCTAGATATCGATCCCACAGGAAAGTTGGAAAATCCTAAAGTAAATTATGAAAAATTTTTTATAATAAAAACAAAAATAAAAGTAAAATGAAAATTTTCAAAATTGACTACTCAGGTGATTGCTAATTAAAATTCAGATATAAGATTATAGAAATTAATCTAAGCTAAATACTAAACTTTCAGAAATAAAATTGCAAAAACTAAACAAACTTTTTGTTGTGACGGAAAGTTCAAATTTAACAAAGCATCCTTCCCCTTTACAATGAGTATTGGTTTGTGAAGAATTTAAAACCATTTGAAATATTATGTATAAAAATTGTTTTGTGCTAAATAGGAGCAATCATTTCTTTTACCCTCTTCTGAGTGCTATAAAGAACATTGACTACTCTAGAGTTTGGTCCCTAATTTTGTGGATAGGCTTGGAGGAGACCGACTGCCACTCTAAAGCTCTCACTACTCACTTCCCTGAGGACTAACAATCTCACATTAGTTTTTAATCAATTGAACTAAATTGGGTGTTTTAATCTATCACCTTAAAATCTCCAATTCTGCATCAAACAAAAGTATATTTCTCTATTTATTTGCACCCAATACCATCGATGACATACTCTTCCATGAAATTAAATGTGATTCTCACTATGTTGTAGAAATCATATCTCATTTAAGATCATATGTCTCTCAACAAGTTTTAAAATTTCAATTGGCCAGATCGAAAACTAAATGAAGATCGGAGTTTAAATCATCACAAGTTATTATCATTTGAAATCGTAGAAAACAAAATCTATTCTTCACGAAATCATATCTTTTAAGTAAGGAGAAGGATGAATAAAAATACTTAGAATTCATGAGAAGGATACGATAAAACACGAATTTCATATATAAAAATGAGTTTTAAAAATAAAAGAAATAAAAATACAACCTATTACTAAATCCTCTCGAACAAATCCCTAGGAGTTCACCCCAAGCCTTTCCCTTTTTACAAACACTCCCAATTCTCTCTTAGAAATGTAATGAAGAATAAATCTCTCACCTTCCCTATCCTCTAACAAACTTAGAATAAAATCTCTTCTTCACTCTCTCTCTAACCCTCACACCACACACCAAAACCTCTCCTTTCATCTCGCCCCTTTTTGCCTCTTTAAGTCTTCTTCTCTTATTTTGGGCTTCCTGCTTTGGAAAAGAATTCAAAATTCTGACCAAAATTCCCTCTGATAGTCAACTCTTTTGAATTCAAAGGATGAGTCATTTGATCTAAGAGTTATATCCCTTCATAAAAGTACCTTCCAAAGTTATAGATGCATTGAATCACTCTAAGGGGTGTGTAGAACAAGTGTCTCTTTAAAAATTCATAGAAAATTATCTCGAGCTGCCTTCATTTGAAAAAATTTTCCTTGGTGCATCATGCGCCAGCTTTTTGGATTTTGGCGCATCATGCCTCATTCTGGCGTATGTGTGCCAGAATCCAAAATTGGCTCTTTTTGCTCCAAATTTTGTTCTTTTTGCCAATTTTATTCCAAATCCCTAAAAATGATATTCCTGCAAAAAAAGTACAAAAATACCCTTCTTTAAAATGCAATATCACCAAAAATTAGCATAAAATAGATACTTAAAACAGTATATTATTGTGGCGTATCACCTGTTAGGCCCAAATTGGAGATTATGCTGGAGAAGCCACCACAGTCGGTGAAGAAGAAGAACGTTATCATGAAGACCGATAGCGTGAGGGGTAGGATAAGTGCTGACTTTCTTAGATTGGTTATCTCAGATTCGATAGAGAAATTACTCAAAACCCAAACCATGTATAATTATCTCTTTGCCCCTCCGTGGTCTTTTGAATGTAATGATTGTGATTTTCGCTACGTTTTAACTGTCTCTAGTGATGACGTAACTGACCATGACCAATCTAACTCCATTCTCGATTCTTGAGATGATCCTCAAATCATACTTAAGTCTAATTAACGCATCAACAAAAATGAAGAACATATCGATTATGTGGATTATGACATTTTTTGGATCGAGGAGCCAGTCCTCTAGTGCTAAGGAGCACCGCTTGCCATGAACTTGGATTTCTCCCATACTGAAGAAACATCAAAGAATTTGCACATGACATTGTAAGAAAAAAAGAAAAACATTACAAGAATAAATCTTAGGAGTGGAAAGGTCTTACCCCCAAGACTGGCTCCAATAGACAAAGGAAAGCAAATAGTCACTTGCACAGAGCCGCCTCCAGCGATAGAAGGAATACCTTTCCCAAGTAATGTTGGAGGTAAGTATAAAGTGGATTATAATGTACTAGTTAATCTTAGGAGCTTATTACTGATAAGATGTTGTCAAGAGGATTTAATCAAAAACAAGAAAGAGCTTAGGGATCAATTTCACTGCTAATATAGGTTGGACAACTAGTTCCACCAAGTTCCACATCATCGACGTAAAGACCTCTTTCAATGCCTTCCTTGGCAGACCATAGATTCATGAGCATAACATGGTTACTTCATCTCTACACTAGTGCATCAAGTACTATAAAGAGGGACAAGAATATTGCATTAAGGAGGATTTGCAACCACTTTCAGTTCATGAAGTAGGCATCCATGAAGACACAGCCTACTACGCTCCTCCGAAGGTCGTCTTTTCGCGTAAAACTGTGTTAGATAAGATGGAAGACTATGAGGGACCACAATATCAAGGTTATTCAACTTTTCTTCAATGATCTACCACCACTCCATTGCAATTAGTTAGTGGAAGTTCTTTTAGCTCACTCACTAGAGATCAAGGCCGGTGACGTGGGCGAGGAAGAACCAACATGATTGTTGAATGGACAAAGTCGATCATCAACATCGATAAGGATGAAAGTTTTGATAAAGATAAGGCCAATGAAAAATGAAAAGATGATGATGATAAAATAGAAGAAACCAGGGTTTAAGATTTCCTTGCAGGATTTGGAGAAAAGTGAACACGAGTCAATGTATTAATGAAACAACCACTATGTGCATGCCAGGACCCTTACTCTGATTCACCCATAAAAGGTCAAGAATTTAGAGGTCAAGGAAGTCTAAGGTATTTGTTTAAAACTGATCAAGTTTTATTGTGCTTCTTCTACTACTAGTTCTGAAATCGAGGTAAATTTGGAAGAGGAGGATTTTAATGAATTAATGCAATAACTATTTGATTATTATTCTCCTTGTGTTTAAAAATTAATTCAACCAGGATATGTACCAAATCAAATGCCAAAGGATAAATTACAAACCTTTAAGAAATTGTGAAAAGTTAAATTTTGAACTCTCAACTCAAAAGATGGTCTCAATTTTGGTATAATAGAACCAGTCGATGACTCGAAATTTTGCATGGTGGTTACTAGCAATTTATAAGAGGATTACCTTGATGTGGAGGATGGTTTTGAAGACTCTCCAATAGTTGATGCTCTACCAGAGTTTGAGGAGAAAATTAAATCAATAGTTGATGAATTGAAGAGAGTTAACCTCGGGACTGAGGAGCAGCCCTGACTGACTTTCATAAGAGCTTTGCTCAGTGAAGAAGAATCTACGGATTTAATCAAGTTATTTTTAGAATTTAAGGATTGCTTCGCTTGAAGCTATGATAAAATGTCAGTAGTATTTTCAGTAGTTGCAGTTCACAAGCTTGGAGTGGACAAGAATATGACCCCAGTAAAATAAGATCCTAAAAGAATGCTCCTTCAAATAAAGCAACAAGTCATTGTCGAGGTGAAGAATCCAATAGAAGCTAACTTTGTCTGAGAAGAACGTTATCTAACATGGCTAGCCAACATTGTGCCAGTTAAGAAAAAGAATGGACAGATTCAAGTATATGATGATTTCATGGATCTAAATAGTGTGTCTAAAGGATGAGTTCCCCCTACCAATACCAGAGTTAATGGTGGAAATCACATGAAAACTTCTCTTTCATGGATGGATCATCAAGATACAATCAAATCTAAATGGCTCCAGAATATGCAACACTTTCAGCCTTCAAAACGCCGCTCGACATCTCTTGCTACACAGTGATGCCATTTGGATTGAAGAATGGTGGAGCAATATACCAATGAGCTATGATGATGATATTAGATGACCTCATCCACAACCAGGTGGAGTGCTACGTGGATGATTTGGTCATCAAAAGCAGAGAATGAATAGATCACCTGTATGATTTAAGGATCATGTTCAAATGATTATGGGATGTAATCCTAAGTTGTATCCCTTAAAGAGTGCCTTCGACATTACCTCCAGAAAATTTCTAGGACTCATTGTCTGTCATCGGGGAATTGAGAGCGACCCAGATAAGATTAAAGCCATCTGAGAAATACCTCCTCCCAAAACCTTGAAACAATTAAATTGCTTTCAAGGAAAATTAACATACCTAATACGCTTTATTTCTAATCTGTTAGGAAGGTGTTAGCCCTTTTTGAGATTAATTAAAAAGAACACCAAATTTTTTTGAGAAGAGAAATGTCAACGAGGTTTGGAGGACATTAAGCTATATTTAATGATGCCTCTTATTTTGGCAGCCCCTAACCGAGTAAAAAAATTGATACTTTGTATTGAGGCCTTAGCCGGCTCTGTTAGAGCCTTGTTAGCTTAGGTTAATGATGAGGGTAAGGAAAATGCATTCCAATACTTGAGTCAGTGTCTAATATCAATGAAGCTAAAGTATCCTCTTATTAAGATGCATTGTCTAGCTTTAATTTTCACTGCCCAAAAACATAGGCGTTAAAGTTTCTCTCATAAGATCACCATTGTTTCCAAATTTATTCTATTGTAATATTTGATGAGTTGACCTAAACTTTCCATAAGTTTAGCAAGGTGGTCGATGATTTTATTGTGATTCGACATAACTTTTATAACCCTTTGCACTATCAAAGGATATATGTTAGCATATTTTTTTGCAACAAACCCACTTGTAGCTGGGTCCCCTCTCAACGATGATTTCTCATATGAGCAGATACTACAAGTGAAGCTGTCTAGTGTTAGACATTGGGAAATGTACTTTGATGGAGCTTCATTAGCCAAAAAAGATAAAGGATCAGAAAAAAGTTATACCAGGCAAAGTAGGAATTGGTCTAATATTTTTTATGCCAAATCAGGGCATGTTAAGATTCTTGTACCACGTGACAGTGGCGTGTACCAATAATGAAGTAGAGTATGAAACATTAATCACCAGATTGGAGTTGGCAATATCGATGGACATAATAGACCTTTCCATCTATGGCAACTTGCAACTTGTCATTCGACAAGTTGCCAAACAGTACAAGATTTTGAAACTTAGATTAGTAGATTACCACAAGTACATAATGAAGTTGTTGGAACAGATTCCTAGTGTAACACTGTGTAGGATTCCTCGGGGAGATAACACCCATGTTGACGCTTTAGCCATGCTTTCTACAGAATTAGCGTGTCCACCGAAGGATTCCATTGATATTATAATTTAAGGATGTCAAGTTTTGTCAAATATTAGCCCCCATAATCTACTCAAATTCAAAAAAGAAGATGAGATAATAGTTGTAGTAGCAAATAATACTGAAGATTGGTGCAGACATTTAATAGAATATTTACAAATGGAACGACTACCAGATGAATCGTCAGAAGCATATCATATTACGAGAAAAGCTATTTCATATGCTTTTGAAGGTAATGTTCTCTATAAAAGGTCATTCAATCAGATGTGGTTATGATGTTTAAGCAGAGAAAAAGCACAAGATAATGTTAAAGAAGTACATGCCAGATTATGTGGTGCTTCTCAGTCAAGGCCAAAAATGAAGATGAAATTAAGAGACTCGGATATTATTGGCTAGCGATGTTGATAGATTGCATGGATATAGTGAGAAAGTGTCAACTGTGTCAAGTGAATGGAGTATTCTTGCACCAACCCTTGAAAAAGCTACACCTGACCGTTGCCTCATTTCCATTCGAGTGTTAGGGCATGGATATAGTGAGTCTGATATACCCTCTATCCTTGAAGGGATACAAGCTTATTCTCGTAGCTACAGATTACTTCTTTAAGTGGGTAGAGGCAATGCCATTATGATAGGTTACAACACATATAATTATTCAGTTTTTCAAGAGTCAAATTGTCTACTTTTTTTGCATTTCGCATAGAGTTATATCTGACAACTAGTTAGCCTTCAAGAACGCCAAAATTAATAATTTTGTCAAATGACATGGGATAGATTGGAGGTACTCTACGATTTACTATCCCAAAGAGAATGTACTAGCTGAGTCTTTCAATAAGAAGCTCGTACAAATTAAAAAAAAAAACATTGGATGAATATAAGAAGGGATGGCACGAGAAGTTGATAGAGGCTTTGTGGGTCTACCGGACAATGTTCGGAACTCCTACTCAATGTACACCGTATGCGCTCATGTATCGGTCTAAGGCTGTATTCACATTGAAAGTTTAATTACTGTCTCTTAGAGTCACCATCACCAATCAGACTACCATAGAAAATAACGTCAAACTCAAACTTGCACAACTGGAAGCGCAACAGAATCTAGAATTCTATCAAGCAAAGATGATCCAGGCCCATGACAAAATGGTCCGCCAAAGGAAGTTCAGTGTCAGTGAACTCATACTTGTCCTTAGGAGACATATCCTTACACACCGTAGAATAGGCAAAAAATTTAAACCAACTTGGGAGGGACCATTTGTCATGGAGAAGATCTTGTCAGAAGGATCCTACCAGTTAATGGATTTTTTGGGCAAAAGGCCCATGCTACCAGTCAATGGGCAATAATTGAAGAAATATTATACAACTTAATGTCCTCTTGGATGAATTTTTGAAAGTGATACTTATTCTGAGGATGACTATTGTACATCATCTCTGACTGGGTCCAAAATTTTGTAATAAGATACATTTTAATAAAATAAAATTTGAATTTGCACTTTTAAATTTTCCTCTTAATTTTGAATTTCACCAAATTAAATTAAAAAAATACTTGCACCTATATGATACTAAAATCCACTTAATGATAACTTGTTATTGTTCTTGTTTGTTTCTTGAATTTCAACGTGTTAATGTTTTCTTGTCTTCTATTAGAAAATGTCAGGTCAGAGGCTGATCTTCACTTTTAAAGATGGGCGGCGTTGTCAATTTTGACTTAGACTGCGTCAAGTCAATGTAGATTATAAAGGCCGTCTGATGAGTATAGTCAGTAACAGAGAGTCAGAAGAGCTATATCCACTATTATGAATCGGTGCAAGGGAAGACTCCTCATTAAAGAGAAAGAAAGCTAAGGGAATATTGTACCCGATGGAGGGAACTAGACAATTGCAGTCAATGATCACCACACCAACGAGAGATTTGGTTGGTGTAAATAAAAAAAGGGTTCTAGATGTGCCTTTAAGGAGGATGCAATGCAAAAATGCCAACAGTTGCAAACCTAGTGCCTTGGAGCTACTGGAAGAGAGACGTGTCAAGGAAGCAGCTGCGATGCTTTATTTGATTCATGATGAAACATACATGATCCAAACTTAAAAGAGACTTCCACTAGTTCACTGACTACAGAGGATGAGCCCAAAACACTTACATAGCCAACATCTTTAGGGATCCCTAATGAGATTTATGCGAGATGCCTCATGTGTAATGTAGAAATCCCGAGAAGGACACCGTCAACGGTAGCATTTATAGATTGTCCAGAGTGTAACATCCTTCCCCTGGAAAGTTATGGTACGCCTGAAGAATATACAGCCGCCAACATGAAGCTAAGAAATGCAGACCACCCAGAGGTCGAACCATACGCGATAAAGCACATGATCAAGAGGATAGTAAAGTGGAGTGTACTATAGAAAGATTGCATTCCAAACAAAAACATCATCAACTTCTATGAAGAAGAGGATTGCATTCCTTCCCACATCGATCACTATGTTTTTGTTAGACCATTATGTACAGTTTTATTCCTGAGCAAGAGAAACATCCTATATGGAAAAGAGATAGATATTACTGGACCCAGAGAGTTTAGAGGTTCAGTTGTTATTCCACTACCAGTTGGTCTAATGCTAATTCTAAAAGGAAGTGGAGCAGACCCGACAAGACACTGCATTCAGGGAGTGTCGTGCCGCAAATCCTTGGTTACATTGCGAAGAATGGTTGAAATTAAGATACCATATGGATTCCAAGTAGATCAAGAATTGGAAGAACTCTGCTCATATGAGATATGAGATATCAGTACCTCTGAGCGCACGTAAAAGGAAAGTTTATCCTGATGTGTGGCTTAGAAGGCTAGCTTGATCACCAGCTTACCCCACTGGATGGGCAGGCAGTTAAGGATGATAGAGAGTTGTCACTCTTTTGTACTGCATCAGAGCAGAAGATATGATATATCAAATTTCAGATGTACTCAGCATGATACCATTTGATAGTTGTAGCTTGATCAGTTATACCACATAATTGAAACATAATTAATGAAGTTTCTTTCAAGATTTTAGCATGTTTTTTGAATTTCCTCTTTATGTGATTGATGCAAAGCTGCATAACCACATGTTGGTACTTAATTATAACGAATAAAGAACAATACAAAAAGTCTAACAATAAAATTAAAATTCAAAATTGAAAGATTAAACAATGATAATTAAATCTAAAAACTTGTCCTAATAAAAAACATGATAATGAAGATAACGAAAAAAATGAAAAAGATAAACCAGCTCATCTCAAATTCAGAGTTTCATACTTTGTACTTTCGTAGAACGAATTCCATCATCTACATGAATTCTTCACAATCCCCATGGAGTTTCACACTCTTCACAAATTCTCATAAATCTTTCATGACCACTGTCAATCTTCACATTTCACATATTCATAAACTTGATACCACAAATTCTCTACACTCCTCTCTAAATGTTCTCGGGGTTAGTACCTATATTTTGATTCCCTTCCACTACCTCTTGGGTCAAAGGTGAGTCCCTTAGATTTCCTTCCCATTATAGCTCATCACTTCTTAGGTTGGATGTGAGTCCCTTTACTTTCCTTCCTAATGTGACACAAATCCTTGAGATAGGTATAAGTCCACCTTAAATGAAGTAAGGCATCCTATTCTCATCCTTTGAGATCGATCTGAGGCCACCTTAAATGGAGTACAAAATCTGATTCTCTTGACAAGCTTTTGAGATAGGTAAGAGACCACCTTAAATGGACTAAGGCATCCTATTCTCATCCCTTGAGATCATTCTAAGGCCACCTAAAATTGAGTTAGGCATTTGATTCTCTACACAAATCTTTAAGATAGGTATAAGACCACCTTATTTGGAGTAAGGCATCCTATTCTCATCTTTAGAGATTGGTATGAGACCACCTTAAATGGAGCAAGCCATCCTACTTTCACAAATCATCGAGATAGGTTTAAGGCCACCTTCAATGGAGTAAGCCATCCTTTTTTCATTCTTTGAGATTGGTATAAGGCCACCTTAAATAGATTAAGGCATCTGGTTCTCTACACAAATCTTTGTAATAGGTATAATACCACCTTAAATGGAGTAAGGCATCTTATTGTCATCCTTCGAGATTGGTCTATTGCCACCTTAAGTGGAGTAAGGTATCTGATTCTCTACACAAATATATGAGATAGGTATAAGACCACCGTAAGTAAGAAATCCTATTCTCATTCTTTGAGATCAGTCTAAGGCCACCTTAAATGGAGTAAGGCATCTGAATCTCTACACAAATCTTGAAGATTTGTATAAGACGACCTTTAAATGGAGTAAGGCATCCTATTCTTAACCTTTGAGATCATTCTAAGACCACATTAATTGGAGTAAGGCATCTGATTCTCTACACAAATGCTTGAGATAGATATAAGACCAGCTTAAATGAAGTAAGGATATCTATTCTCATCTTAAAGATCTATCTAAGGCTACCTTAAATGAGTAAGGATTCTTATTCTCTACACAAATCATCAAGATAGGTATAAGGTCACCTTAAATGGAGTAAGGCATTTTATTATCACTTCTCTGCACTTTCATTACCTCTTTGGTTAGATGTGAGTCCCTGTGCTTACCTTCCCAACATAGCACTCCTTTCCTTTAACCGATGTTTTAAGTTGGATGTAAGTCCTTATACATTTCGTATCAATCCGGTCTCTTCACATATTTCTGTCTTCCGAAATTGAATTTTCATAAAATCAAAATCAAAATCAAGATCAAAATCAAAATTAAAATCAAAACATTTAAATTGGATTTTCTTTGTGACCATAAGTTTCCCTGACGGTTATCTCCGCAAATCCGTTGCCCAACTCCTCACTTGGGTTAGCAAGCAGAAATCAACATGTGAAATTTCGGTGAGAGTTTTGGAGTTTTCAAACTTGATCGAGGATTCCTTTAATACTCCCCAGAAGAAACCTTATTCACATTTTCTTTCTTCTCTGCTTTGAGCAAGCTGGCTTAGGTAGACGTGTTGGTTTGTTGATCTTATCGGTCAACTCAAATACATACAGTGTGTTTGCCCAACACAATACACCTATTAGAGGTCCATTTCTTGACCTCACTTTTGGTTGAGGTTTAGTTTCTTCTTTAAAAGCCTATGATCTAGCCATAATACTTTCATGTCTACTATTCCTAAAAGACTAGTAAAGGAACCCTCACCATTAGAATTTCTAAAACTCTTCTTTATTCATCTTGAAGTTCCACATGTTGGTTCTAACCTCTACAACTTTGTAGGTGGAGCCAATATGAGGGAGCTCAAGATGAGTTCTCAGAAGACTTACCTTAGGATTAACCCTAGGTGGTGTGGTTTTGGTCAGTATTGCACACACACACTTTATACCCCTCACCTTCACTCACAACCTGGTTTCCTACTTCTTTTGGAAACTCATGTGGGTGGTCTTCTAAACCTTTAGCCATGTGCTCGGGTTTGGTTAAGACCAGCACATAAAGCATCCATAATAGGAGTTCCCTTGACCTCTTGGCTCAAATAGGGTGACCACATGATTAACCAACACTTGAGCCCTAGGAATAGGATCTTAGCCTAAACCCAACCTAGTTGCAAGTTCAAAATTTTGAACCCAAGCTCTAAATTTGACTAAAGCAATTAAATTTTAGCAAACCCTGGTCACCACAACCAACACTTGAGCCCTAGGAACAAGGATTGATCCACATAGCCTAACCTAGTTTAGCCAAGGACCAAGAGTCTCTCAAATCAAGGAATGTCCTTTCTAAATTAGCTAAACCAAGGGAGACATGCCATCAGCCGTCAATCCTCCAAGTTAATCACCATTAAACCATCGTTTGGATCCCTCGAGCCACCTAGCCACCAGCCCTGGCATGGTCGACTGGCCTAGTGGCCAAAAAGCCCAAAAAATAAGAGCCACCCCAACCCTTTAACCCAAAATTGGAACTTTATGTGTTGGCTCACCCCCATTGGTCATTGGCGCCACTCAACCCTCCATGTAAGTAGTTGATTGCACCCATTAGCCAACCTTGGTGGCCACTATCGCCTAGCCTATTTAAACTACATCTCCCATGGCCAAGAGGAGAGATCACTAATTTCCTTGGGAAGAATTTGTTAAATTCTTCCCAGAGCTTTTTATAACCCTCCTGAGTTCAACCGAACAGTTCTCAACCACCCACAACAACTGCCTGATCTCAATTTTGCTCAATTTTGAGCTCAAGATTTAGAGCATTTTTTGTCATTCCTTGAAACTCTACAAATCACCAAAATAATATACTCATAACTTTCCTCAAACTAAACGTAGAATATCCCATAAAAAACCACCTCCGTTGAGCACTCTAATCTAGTCCAAGAATAAGGCCACATCACCTGTTTGAGGAGCTCATGTATAGACATTATACTAAAGCAAAAGTGACACTTGGAGGAGGTTTTCCAGAATCCACCAAAGCTTCTTCAAGCATTTGATTGAGTTCTCCCCTCTTAGACAAAGGTATACACTATTTTCCCCCAAAATGAGCTCAGTTTGGGCTTTTATGAAGTGAAGATTCTCACCATGCTTAACTAGCCATATAGATAGGTTCGTATGGACCACATGAAGGTGTGGGATGATACAACTAAAAAATTTTCAATTTTTCATATGTTTTTAATGCTTATATTTAGTGATTTTCAATGATATTACACTTTAAAGGAATGTATTTTGTATATTTTTGGTTTTAAGGATAAGAAATGGAGTTTTTGAGAAAAATAAGCAAAAATGGTGCAATTTGGAGCAAAAATAAGTAAGAAAGAAAATTTTGTCCTGACACATTTTGATATGTCTTTCTATGCTTAATCTCATTTACAATTCTCACACATTTTTAAATAAAATTACACTTTAAATAAAGGTTGTTCTTATGCTTATTTTGTAGTTCTATTTGTTAGAAATGCAACACAACGAAAACGGGGCGAAACAACGCTAAAATAGAGATAAACGAAGCAAAATGGTGGAGTTGCGTAGGGTGGGCACCGACAGCGGCAAAGTGTAGAAAATGATGCCAAAATGGCACCAACAGCTCCTGAGATGGTTTGGACATGATCCTGGGTGAATTTCTAGAAGATGCAATGTATTTGAATGCTTTTTAGAAGGTTACTTGAGGCATCTCTTAGGATATTCGTCCCTACACTATAATCGAGTGCTTTTAAGTCAGAAAAGGTAGTGTGTGTGTGTCAAAAAATGTGGAGAATATTTAGAGATCTTAGAATAGGAGTAGAAATGTAGATTTCTACCTTTTTAGTAAGATTTGTGAGGAGATTTTAAGAGAATCTATAAGGAAATTTTCTAGCAATGCATGGATCAGCAGGAGAAATTGTGAGAGAGATTTTCATCTTTATTTTAAGGGTGAAAAGCTAAGTATTGTGTTCTTCATTATTTTATGATTTTGTAAAAAATTATCTAATAGATTTGCTTTGATTTAATGAAGTTTTTCATTGTGTTTTCTTCGTGCTTTATGATGTGTTTCTCTTACTCTTTCTTTTTCTTAGAAATAGTGGTATGAGAAGATTATGCCATTATTTTCCTTTTACTTTTCTTTTGTAATGAGAAGGATTCTTGTTTAGGATATTGAGATGCATGTTGGAAGAAGTTTTAATTATAAATTGTGATGGTTTTTCGACTTCGTTCTTAATTTACTTCTCGATCTGAACAATTAAATTGTTAAAATATGTTATGAAACAAATGATCTGAGAAATGGAATATGAGTTCTACAATAGAGTGAGAATCACATTTAAGTCCATGAGGGAGTATTTCATTCATGGTATTAAGTGCAAATAAATAGGGAAATATACTTTATTGGGTGTAGAATTGGAGATTTCTAGGGTGAAATACTAAAAATCCCCAATTCGATCTTAGTGTTTAAAAAATAAAATGAGAGTTAGCCTTCTGGGGAAGGGAAGTGGGAGATCTGGAGTGAGAGCTAGTATCCTCCTAGCCTAGCCATGGATTAGGGACTAAACTTGAGATTAGCCAATGAGTTTCTACAACACTGAATCACGGTAGAGAATTAAAATTTCTCCTATTTGGCACATACAATATTTAGAGTATCTCATTCCCTTACATTATCCAATTTGCTACATAAGAATAGTAGTTTTTAACATCCTAAAGTTCTCCAAACCAACTCATCCAAAAAGGGTTATCTTTAGAATTAATATTTACATTTAGGAATAGTTACTATCGTTGCATTTAACATTCGCATTTAGAAGTAGTTACAAGATAAAACACCATTTTAATTGACATTCCAAACTAAGGAATAATAGTAGTAGACTGGAATTTGAATGTTAAGCTAATAGCTTAGACTGGTGCTTTATGATCTCAAGTTAGAAAAAAATAAGAAAAGAAAAAATAGAAATGACTTGAAAAACTAAAAATGGAAATGGAAAATATTCAAAATTTTTACTTGGAAAATCATCATAAATCATTGAGGGTTTATGTAAATCCTACGATAGATGAAATTCACTCAGGTATACAAACACCTATCATATAAGCTGACTCGTTTGAAATTAATCCAGAGATTATCAAAATGGTGCAGGACAACTAGTTTGGGGGAACTCCATTGGAGGATACCTATTTACACTTATCAAGTTCTCCAGAACTTTGTGCTACATTTCATCATAACGGCATGTCAGACAATGCTATTAGACTAAGGCTTTTTTCCTTTCTCACAAAGGGATAAGGCTAAAATGTGGTTATACTCATTAGCACCTGGCTCTATTAAAAATTTGGAGTTAACTCAAAACTTCCCAGCTAAGTATTTTCCACCTTCAAGGACTACTAAACTTAGAAACAATATTATCTCATTTTGTAGTATAAAGGTGAATCAATATATGAAGCCTGGGAAAGATTTAAGGAACTCCTAAGAAAGTGTCCACACCATTCTCTACTTGATTGGTTAATCATTCAAACTTTTTACAATGGGTTCGTAGGATCCATTAGGTTTACAATTGACGCTGCCGCTGGTGGATCATTAATGTCAAATCATTTGATGAAGCATATGCGTTAATTGAAAAAATAGTTAAAATGAATTTCAATGGCCCTCTACAAGGGAAAATCTTAAAAAGGTAGCCATTGTTCATGATACAGATGCAATTGCAATTCTTGCATCTCAAGTTGTTGCAATATCAAGGAAGTTGGACTAATTTGGAATGAACCAGCCCCAATTTACTCCAAGAAGTGAGGAAAGTTCATTATAGCATATGATTGATTATAACTTATCATATGAGACTTTAAATACCATAAACAACCCATATTCTAACTTTTACAACCCACGTTCGAAGAATCATCCTAATTTTAACTGGTATCATACTACTGAGGGTGGAAACCAACAATGGGATAATAATCGTGCAAATTCTAATGAAAGTTGGAATAATCAGGAGAACACAAACTATAGACCTTTATATTCATCGGACTCTCACAATGATCAACAATTTGAGGATAAGAAGATGTCTATAGAAAAGTGGTATTGCAGATGGGAAACCAGTTGCAAAGTCAAAATGCTGTGATTAGAAACATAGAGAATAAACTTGGACAAATTACTAATTCACTTAGCAATAGACCCCAAGGAACACTTCGTAGTAACACTGACCCTAAAGAGAAAAATGATGAACAAGTAGAAGCTGTCTAATTAAGAAGTGGAAGTGAGATAGAGAATGTGGCTAGAGAAGAGAAAGAAGTTGCGAGAGAAACAAAGGAAGCTAAAAAACCTAATGAACATGTTTCTAAGGATCTACAAAAGTTAATATCTCCAACTAAAATAAATTTAGATAGACAACCACCTCAATTTCCTCAAAGCTTAGACAGTATGAGTTGGATAAACAATTTTCAAAGTTCATGGAGGTACTTAAGAAATTAATGATAAATATTCCTCTCACTGAAGCTTTAGAATAGATGTCAAGTTATGCAAAATTTATGAAGGAGGTATAAAACAAGAAAATGAAATTTGGGGATTACGAGACAGTTACACTAAGTGAGGTGTGCAGCACTATACTTCAGAAAAACCTTCCTCAGAAACTTAAAGATCCTTCTAGCTTAATAATTTCTTGTGTAATTGGAGAAAGATTATTCAGAAAAGTTATACTTCAGAAAAAGCTTCCTCAGAAACTTAAAGATCCTTCTAGCTTAATAACTTCTTGTGTAATTGTAGAAAGATTATGTAGAAAAGCTTTATGTGATTTAGTATTGAGCATTAATGTGATGCCTCTGTCTATATTTAGAAGGTTAGGTTTAGCCAGTATTTCACCCACTATCTTAACTCTTCAGTTAGTTGATCAACCTATCATTTATCCAAAAGGGGTTATAGAAGATGTGCTTGTTAAACTGGGTAAATTTATCTTTCCTATGGACTTTATTGTATTAGATATGGAGGAAGATAAATAAAATCCAATTTTTTTGGGGAGACCTATTATTATTTCTAGACAAGCTATGATAGATGCACAAAAAGGAGAGTTAACTATGAATATTAATGACCATGAAGCTACTTTTAATGTTTTTAAGGCTATGAAGTATCCAACTGAGAAAAAAGAGAATGACTGTTTTTAGATCGATGAAATTTATTATCTAAGTAATAACATTTCTAAGAAAGTTTTGAGAGTAAGTTAACAGATGAGATCGAAATGGACTTTCATGATGAATTAAAAATATTATTTAAAGAAGACTGTATGTATGTTCAGGAGAGGTGCAAAATTATGAACGTTACCAAAAATAGTAAAATTTTAATTCCATCTTTTGAAAAATCTCATGAACTTAAAATGAATGTACCCCATAAAATTTTAAGTCCTACCTATTTAGGTAATTCATCTACACCACCAGCCTATATATCATTAGATTCAACTCAATCATACGAAGAACCTAAATTGAATGATGAAATCAGTAAAAGTTCTCCTAAGAAAGAGTTATTTAAAATCACTGAATGACATATTCCATGGTATACAAAAAAAAAATGAATGATATTTTGATGTTGGGGCAACCAGAATAAACATTGGATACATCGGGTCATCGATGTTAGACCAAGCACTTCGTGGGATTCAACCCATGGTTATCTTTATTATTTGTTTAGTGTGATTATTGTTATGTTTGATTTGATAATAGTGAGATGGTGGACTTTGATCTGTGTTTGATTTGCAAGAGTGGATTGAATTAATGTTGTGAGGTAATTTCTTCGTCATGACTAAATTTGTATATTATTTATGGTAGTAGCAGGTTGATGAGTCTGTTACAACTTAGTTATCAACTGGATAAATTTGTTTTTTTATTTCAAATGATTATTATTATGTGGATTCATCTTAAAGAAGTTAGAATTTTAAGTATATAAATGGAGTAGGGAAACTTAGTTGATATTCTTAGTGAAAAGGGTGAACCTAGAGTTAAGGATATTTATTGGAGAACTTAGGAAAATGAATAACTATCTTTAGTAGAAAAAAATGTATTGTTTTTGAAAAACTAGTGATTCTTAGAATTTTTATTTTCAAACATTTAAAGCTCTTTTAAAAAGTATTTAAAAAAATACATCTTTTCAAGTGAAGGAAAGTAATAAGGTTTAACTTTAGAGGAGGATAGTTGAATTAAAAATTATTTAAGGACTTCTCTAGATATAGTAATCCTCACATAAAAAAATTGAGAAAAAAAAATAATGGATCAAAAAGATCTAAAAAAATGAAAGAAAAAAAAGGTGAGGAGAAGCTTGAGGAGAGGTCCTAATCAAAAATTGGTTTTACTTAAGTCTTTCTAGAGTAAAGAACTTAGAGCAATCCTAAGCTTGATTTTTATACTTTTATTAGTAAAAATTATTTTTAAGATAATTTTTAATTCTATAAAGTAAAGCTCATAGGATCCTATGTTTGAAAAATTTGCATATTTTTCTGAATTAGATAGGAAAACAAATTTCCAAGTTTGATGATAAATAATTTAGTCCTTGGGCTAGTATGATTCACTAGAAGTTGCTCTAATTTGAACTATCAAATTCTTAGAAAAAATTTTAACAATTCTAAATAATGATCCATTAACTCTAATCTACATAAATTATTTTAAAAATGTAGTATTACTTGAGGACAAGTGATGTTTAAGTTGGGGATTTTGATAAGTCTAAAAATATAATATTTTTTATGCTTTATTTTATAATGATAATTATTCTTTAAAGGCATGTTTTCTTATTTTTCTGGTTGTAGGTACATCAAATTGATAAATTTGGAGTGATTGGAGCAAAAGGAACAAAAATGGACCAAAACGGAGCAAACCAGACCAAATCGGGTCGAACCAGGGCACACCGGAGCCAAGGAGACCTAAATCGGACCTTTAAGTTCTTGTGCACAGTGCCTAAGCACCCAAATATGGTGCTTAGGCACCACCAGACAGAGAAGAGGGCGCGTAAGCCCCCAAAAATGGCGCTTATGTGCCGGAGAAGGTTTTCAACATATCTTATAAAATATACATTGGATTTGGATGATTTTTGAAACGGTGCTTCTTGTATAACTTGTAGAACTTATTGGAAATGAGAAAAGGGAATTTCTAGAATAATTTGGGGTGGTTATATAGATTTTTAAAGTGGCACTTTAGGCACAATTTGGAAGATTCAATGAATATGGATAGTTTTGAAGAGACACTTAAGAATCTTTTAGGAAATAAAAAATAAGGCTTGGAACTGCTTTTAAAAGAAATCTTGGACTCTTGAATAAATTAAAAGAGGAGAATAAGGCTTGGGGAAGAAGAATAAGGCTTGGGCGTGAGCCCCAAGTGGGGCGACAAGGTGAGAGAGAAAGAGAGAGAGTGATAATTTCTTCTTTCCTTTTCACTTTGTTCTTAGAGAAGATTGTAAAGAGATTGCTTTTTTTATACATGGAGAGTTTGATTTTCATCAGAGAGAAGCATTTTCATTATATTTAGAATGGAATTTATTGCTTTTTTTGTATGGTTTCAATGTCATGTTCAATAAAAAGCTCTTATTGTTTCTCCATGTGTAGTGAGTAGTTTTCCTTACTCTTCCCTCTTGTAATGAATTAGTATGCATTCGTATAATATAGAATTGAGTAGAGTGAGATTATATTGTGATGATTTTACTTTATTCTTTATTACTTGTAAATTTAAACAACTTTCATGTTAAAATCTGTTGTGAGAACATGTAAGATCCGGGATGATATTGTCTAAATCAACTATGGTAGAATCACATGAGATTGTATGGATAAGAATGTAGTCCATATAGTTGAGTGCAAATAAATAAGGAAATGGTATTTAATGGGTGTAGAATTAGAGGAATTTAGAGTGACCGACTAAAGCCCCTAATTTTTTTTATTGTTTTAGGTTTTGATGCGAGATGTTAGCCTCTAGGTGGGGGGATAAGAGGGAACCTAGAGTGAGAGCTAGTATCTTCCCTACCTAGCTCATCTTCAGAACTATTCAAACTTTAGATTAACCAGTGTTATTTATAGCATCTCTAGTAAGAGCAATGAATATATTTGCTCCTATTTGTCACAATCTCTCTCACTAGTTGTTTTACTTTTACACATATCATTAATTTTATTGTATGAGGAAGAGTACTTTTAATATTTTAAACCCCACTTTCTGATTTTCACTAAGTATTTTATTTTAGGAGTAAAATTATTATTATAGGATATAATCAAAACGAAACTTTTATCAACCTTCCAAGCTAGGGTGTGTTATTCTAGACTAGAACTTCTCTTGAAAGCCACTGTGATTAACCTCAATCTCCATGGGATCAATATTTGGGGCTTGATAAAAAATCCATATATTACTTGATAACGATATGTATAATTGCGTAGAATACCTATAAATATAATTGAAATCTTACTTTGCTTGGGATCAAGTTTTGAGTGCCGTTACCAGAGATTAAAATCTTCAAGTAGATGTGTCAACTTCATAAATTCTTACATATAGAAGTATTTGTATTACCTAACAACTCATTTAAACTAAGTAAATTCAAGAGAAAATAATTGTATAAGAATGAGAGAATTGTTGGATCTTAGCCAGAGTCACTCGAATCACTTTTAACCCCCCCCCCATAATGATTAAATTTAATTTTTCATTTAAACCTTTAGAACCTTTGGACTTTAGGATTGCTACTTCACCGAGGAGCTTGGAGCAAGCTATATGGGTATCCTTCTACAATAGCAAGTGGATATACAATAGTAAAAATTTCCTTATAATTAAATAATAAGCAAAATGATTTCTACGTTGTTTGCCTAGTGTAACATAAATCTTCACTTTCTCTTTAGGCCTCTACACAACCATGTTGTGCAATTTATGCCCTAACTCGCTTTAAAATTGTGAGGTTGTCATTTATTATGGCATAAATCCTTCTATCTTCCAAGCTATTTATATGAATATGCCATGCACATGCAAGCCCTATATAATAATAATTGGCAGGATAAAATATTCAATAATTTGCTTCTTAAAATTGATTCTCGTTTATTTAAGTTATATTATTATCAGTACCCTTCTTATCCATCACATGAAAAAATAAATTTATGCATTAGATGGACTAATCTAATTAAATATGATTTTGCATCCTTCTTCATCTTTAAATACTTAATAACAAAGTGATCAGCATACACAATACATTTATTCCATTTAGATAAAAACTAAATTTATCAAAAGAAAACACTATAGCTAATAATTCCTTATCAGTGGTAGTGTAATTTATTTGAGCCTCATTAAGGGTATATCACCTTAAAAATTTTGTCATATCTCTGTCCTAAAACATCCCCTATAGCATAATCCCTAGCATCACATATTATTTCAAAAGATTTTGTCAAATCTGGTGAAAAAATAGGTGCAGTGATTAATTTCTCTTTTAATAAATTAATGTTATTTAAGTACACTATCAAAATCAAAGTTGGTAACTATGTTTAAAAACTTGCATAAAGGCTTGGAAATTTTTGAAAGATATTTAATAAAATGTTTGTAAAAACTAGCATGTCCTAAAATACTTCTTATTCCATTCACATTAGTAGGTGATGGTAATTCAGTAATAACTTGAGTTTTCGCTAGATCAACTTCCATGACTTTTTTAGAAAATTTATGCTCTAAAATTATTCCTCCAGCAATCATAAATTTTCATTTTTCTCAGTTGATAAAAAAGTTTGATTTCTCTTGATCTTCAGGAGCTATAAATAATTGGTGGTATCCAGAATATCCATCCAAAAAGCAAAAATAATGGTGTCCTGCTAGACTATCCAACATTTGATCCAGAAAAGGTAAAGGAAAACAGTTTTTCTAGTGGCGTCATTTAATTTTCTGCTAAATAATGATATGTAGATTTGTCATCCAATAAATTACCTTGTTAGAGTTAATTCATTCCTTTCATTTTCAACCATAGTCACTTATCCTTTCATAGGAACACAATGAATAGGACTAACCCAAGAACTATCTGAAATTGGATAAATAATCCCAACATCCTACCACTTTAATATTTCTTTCTTAACTACATCTTTCATTATAAAATTCAATCTCCTTTTAGGATCAGCCATAGGCTTATGATTATCTTCCTGCAAAATTTGTAGCATACAAATTAAAGGACTGACTCCTCTAATATCAGCTAATGTCCATCCAAAGGCTTTTTTATGATTCTTTAATTTTTGCAATAACTGTTCTTTTTGTTCTGTAGTTAAATTTGAGGATATAATAACTGGTAATGTAGATGAGTTCCCCAAGTGTGCGTACTTTAGATAAGTTGGTAAAACCTTCCTCTGAAGTTTAAGAGGTTTTCCAATAGATGGAATCAAAGATATACTATTTTCAATAGAATGTAAAATTTCATAATTTTCCTCAACATAATTTGAATCCTCAGTCATCATTTCATTTGATTCATCTTCATAATATCTTTCAGTCTCAGCTTCTTGTTCTTCTTCTAAAATGACTTCATTTTTTTATCCCATATGACTTCACATTTACTTTGAAAATGATCAACAATCATATCATCAATAATATCCATTTTATAACATTTTCCATTAGGATACTTCATTATCTTAAGCAAATTAAATGTAACTTCTTGATCATTCACTCTCATTGTTAATTCTCCTTTTTGCACATATATCATGGCTCGTCCGATAGCAAGGAAGGGTCATCCCAAAATGATAAGAATTTCATTATCTTCTTCCATATCTAATACAATAAAATCAACAAGGAAGATAAATTTATCCACTTTAACCAGACATCTTCTATAACCTCTTTAAGATAAGTGATAGATGGATCTGCTAATTGTAGGGTTACAATAGTGAGACAAATATCTCTAAAACCTAACCTTTTGAAAATAGATATTGACATAAGGTTAATGCTCACTCCTAAATCACACAAAGCTTTTCCAATAAAATTTTAACCAATTGCACAAGGTATGGTATAGCTACCAGGATCTTTAAGTTTTTTAGGAAGCTTTTTCTAAATTATTACACTACATTCTTCAGTAAGTGCAACGGTCTCATGATCAACAAAATTCCTTTTTTATTTAAAATTTCTTTCATAAATTTTGCATAACTTGACATCTATTCTAAAGGCTAGATAAAAGGGATATTAATTATATGCTTCTTGAATATTTCAAAAAATTTTAAAAACTGTTGATCCATTTTTTGCTGTTTAAGTACGAGGAAAAGGCAGTGGGGTCTTTATAAAAAAATCTTAGTTGGAGAGTTTGGTGTTTCTGCTTCCTTAAGAATAATCTCTTCAGTTCCTTTAATTTCTTCAACTTCTCTCTCAACTTCGATTTCTTTTTTAGCTCCAACATTTAATTCCTCTCCACTCCTTAGTTGGACAGCTTTAACTTGCTCTGGCTCTTTACTATTTTCTTTAGGACTGATCTCTACATCAACAGGAAGTGTTCTCTAAGGCCTATTTCTAAGTGTGTAAGTAATATGTTCTAATTTATTATCCATATTTGTAATAGCATCACTTTGACTTTCTAAATGATTACCCATTTGCTACACCAGTTCTTCCATAGACAACTTATTCTCCTTAACTTGTTGATTAAATCTAGGAGGATAAGTAAGTTTAAAGTTAGCACTACCCTGGTTATTCCAATTTCCTAATGGGTTAACTTGATTAGTACCCCATTGTTGACTTCCACAACTAGGACTATTATTCTAATTAAAGTTAGGATGGCTTTTTTAACTTGAGTTATAATATTTTGAATATAGGTTATTGGGTATGTTGATAGCATTTATAGTTCTATTGTCTTAATGAATTTTCTTCAATCATTTGGGATGTTAGAGAAAAATTCATTCCAATTTAGTATATCTTCTTAGATAAAGCAGCAACTTGACCTGCAATCATTAAAATAACATTGTTATCATGAATACTGGCTACTTTCTTAGGATTTACCTTATCAAAAGGCCATTGAAAATTATTTGTAGTCATTTCCTTCATTAATGAATAAGCTCATTAATGAACCTCAAGCAGCAGCATCTATAATATATTTAAGGGATCCTACTAACCCATTATAAAAAGTTTGAATGATTAACTAGTCTAGCAAAGCATGATGTGGACACTTTTTAAGGAGTTCTTTAAATCTTTTCCAAGCTCCATATATAGACTCTCCTTCATACTGAGTAAAAGAAGTAATATCATTTCTGAGCTTCGTAGTTTTTGAAGGTGGAAAATACTTAGGCAAAGATTTTTGAGCTAAATCTCCCCAAGTTTTAATAGATCGAGGTGCTAAAAAATTTAACCACTTCTTATTTTTACCCCTTAATGAAAAAGGAAAAAGTTTAATTCTGGCGACATCATTTGATACGCCAACATATTTAAATGTAGCATACAGTTCTAAAAAACAAGCTAAATGTAAATTAGGATCTTCTGTTGGTGCTCCTCCAAACTGATTATTTTGTGCAAATTGTATAATCAAAGGTTTAAATTCAACCGAGTTAGTCTCTACACTAGGAGTTTAAATGCTTAAAAGAATTTCATCTACTGTAAGGTTTGCATAATTCCTTATAGATTTTTTGTGAATTATGTGTTCATTTTAAGTAGTTTGAATTTCAATATTATTTTGCGATTTGTTTGCCATTTCTAGAGAATTATGAAGTCTTTCTTATTTTCAAATATTTCTAACAGTTAGTTCCAATTTAAAATCATAAGGCACTAAATTTTTAAATCTAGAACTATGCATAAACGATGTAAAAATTGTAGAAAATAAAATAGCACACCAAAAATGAAAATAATTTATGAATTTTCAATTAAATTTTTTTTTTTTCAATCTTTCCAATTTTTTTTAAAATTTTTTAAAGTTTTAAAACTACAATTCAAATAAAATTGTAATTTAAAAATTTCCGTTGCAATCCCCGACAACGACACCAAAAATTTGACCCAACCCGCACGCATGCGTATTTTTAATCTCCTCTGTTATGCGAGAAAATACATCTCAATTTATATCTAGCGACTAGTTTGAACACTTGTAATGATTTATGATTTATATTATAGATTTTTACACTAGTGGTATTGTACAAGTATACATATCACTTTAAGTAAAATAGGATTTTCTATAAAAATCCCAGTATCGATCCCACAAGGAATGCAATATCTCTTAAAATCAACTTATAAAAATTCTATTTAAATTGGAAAATTAAAGATTGAAAATATTTCAAATGATATGCTTACCAAAAATTACTACTAAAAGAGCTAAAAAAAATAACAACTAAATCTAAAACTTTAGCAAAATATAACAACGAGTTTGGATATTATGAAAAACCTTTCACTTTGCAAAGAGATTTTAATCTATGTCAGATTCATATAATTTAAGACAAAATTGAGGTATTGTGACAAATAGAAGCATACCATATTTTTTACCCCTCTTGGTGCTTGCAAAGAACATTAGCTAACTTAAGGTTGATTCCTTAACATCTCAACTCCACATTAGTATTATATATCCTCTCACCTCTAGAGGCCCCTAGCCAATACCAATGTTAAGACTAAATCCTAACATCAAGGTACTAAACATTATGTCAAATTGATAAGAATCTAGCCTGTCACTCTAGATCTAAACAGTTCTATGCCCATCAAAACTTATCTCCCTATTTATTTGCACTCCCTCCTAGGTGATTGCAATGGCTCTGCCTAGAATGAAGTGAGGTATCCACTAGTTTGGTGAAATCAAAGCCCTCCATGGTCATTATGTTTCTCAATAGATTTTTACCTCACAAATGGCTAGTTTGTAAAGTAAATGAAGATTTGGTAAAAATTTCATCACAATTTTTAAGAGTAAAAAGAAATTTTTAAATCATTATCATCTTACAAGATTAAGTCCCATATACAAGAAGAAAGAAGGGGAACTACTCAAAATCCCTGGAGATTAAACCATAACAAAATATTTGCATTGAACTCCAAGACTTACAACAAAAATTCAAACACAAAAATAAAGTACCTTATGTCTTATCCCCAATCAAACTTCTGGAGTTTCCTCTAAGTAATCTCCAAACTTCTTCACAATAAAACACATTCGTACTTACACTTGAACATAAAATATGAAAAGGCTAACACACTACTGCAACCTAATTGATTTTTTTGAGGCTCCAAAAGGTCTCTAAATTTGTCCAAATCCCTCTCATGAAATAGAGAACATAATAAAAAATAATCAAGGGTTGATTCAAACACCCCTCCAAAATTTTGCCAAATTTGATGTATCTTCTAGAAGGGTGGCATTATAGCGCCACATAAAAATCATTATTTTTGCCCATTTTTTCTTTGTTTTCTCTAAATGTCTATTCAATGTACCCGAAATCAAAAACATGCAAAATATCTTCCTTTTAAGTACAATATCATGAAAATTGTACATAAAAATGCTTATAAAATATGCACTAAAAGCATGTTATTTTGAGGTGGAACATCATCCAAAGCTACTAGTACCTTAAGTCTACCCGATTTAAAATTTAATAAACGTAGTATGTCTAGACATCCCCAGTCATCAATCCATGAATTGTATCATATGCTGGGACTATGGTAACCTTAAGGTTAATGTAATCAAACTATATCCTATGATTATCATGTGGAGATCCAAGAGGTGAGAATTATGCCCATAAAAGTGGTTAGGAAGCCATTGGAAAGAAAGGAGAAAGGGAGGTCAAATTCAAATCTGGAAACAGCTAATGACTTACACCCCATCTAGTTTGAGGCGCCTTCTAACAACCTATTCACACTTGACAATCACAAGCAAGGAAATCTATGTTGGGCAAATCAGGTTAGAGAAGCATTGGGGCTTCTCCTTGAGATATGTAAAATGATGTGGTTATCTATTCAAGTCCTAAGCGTGAAGGCCTTATTGATATGATTTGGTAGAGATTCATGTGATCCAACCTGTTTTATATCCACCGTCTTGACTATGTTAAGCCTAAATTTTAATTAGTCCCAAAAAAATTATTAGGATTTTGAAGAAACTCTTGATAACTTTAGGACATTAAAAAGCCTAATTAATAATGTTGCATTCTTGAACAAACCAAAAATTAAAAAGGGTGAAGCCAATCCAAGCATACAAGCATGCAAAGTACAAGGAATTAAAGTAAGCCCAAGTACAAAATAATATAAGGTCGGTGTCACTGGGTCTGCAACTTATCAAAATAAATTAAATGGTGGTTAGGCACCACATAACTACATGCATGGTCCTAGTTCTATACATCAATGAGATTTATAACAAAGTTATTTGAAATTAACAAATAGCTCCTTGTCCCCGTCATGGGGTGCTTCTTACCTGGTGTCTTGAAACTCATGTTCGTATCTTATTTTTGATACAAAACTCTCCTAAAGACTAAAAAAATTCATAGGAAAGAGTAAAGGAAAGGGCTTGACCTACCTGAAAAAAACATTAGCAGTAAAGCTAACCACATGTAATTCATATGAGTCATGCCTCACAGGAGGAGTTGAGCAGCGCCTATAGAAAAGGATTAGTATTTAAATCATTACATGTGTGGTTTATATTTTAAGCATGGCACCCTATAATAAGATTGACCTAATATACTACCATGCATATCAAAATCAGTAAACAAGCAAGAACATCAAAAACAGAAAAGGTGACGCATGGCTATGGCAACCAAACCAACACAAAAATAACAAGGACATCAAAAAAAGACTACCTAGCATCCTAGTACTTAGCCTAACACACCATCTGACATCGTGTCCTACCACGGCATCAAAGTGAGTACAAGGTTTTGTTTTAAGGCCAACAAATGTTTTAACAGGGTTCGTCGTCACTGACCTCGTCATATGGATACAAGGATTCTAATAAGTGTCATTAGATGTGATCTTTGAAATAGCTTTTAATGTTTGTCTTCATGTACAATTTAAGCTAAATATGCAAGTAGTTTTAAAAATAGATTTTTGAAATATGACACATATAATTAATAAAAAATGTAATTTTTTATACTTTTAAAATTGTCCCTAAGAAATAGAAAGCCTAAATGACACAAATTGTAAGTGGTTTTAAAATAGTTCCCCTTAGAACCTTAACACAACATATTCACATTGGTTCTCAGTGCAATAACTAGTATTACCCACTAAGACGTCCTCACAGGTAATACTAGCTGCTACAACATGATCAACGGAGGGTCTAACGATCTAGCTTCATTGTAGGAATGACTGAAGAATACATATGGAAATGAAACATGATATAATGTAGTGTGATTGACCTATTAAGGTAGGCGTGACTAAGAGATTACAAACATTCACCATTTCTTTATCAATGGAATCTAGTGATGAATGAACCAACAGTGCAGAATGGTGCATGAAAAACATACAACACAAGTGAAGGTAAGTGTGTCGTGAGGACAGTTACTCGAGGGTGAGTGTATTGTGGTGTCAGTAAACTGGAGTGTGGGTGTGCTGAGAAGACAGTGACACGGAGGATGGTTGTGTCGAGAAGGCATTAGGTTCATAATATGAGTTTGCATGAGGTGAAGTGACTCCCAAGATATTTTATGTTAGTTCATTATGGTGTCATAAGAAGAAGTTAAGTAATTCTCGTTAGAGAGATACACACTCTGAGGAAACTTGATATGCAAGCTGCCTCTGATACTGACACATGGGTGTTCAAAGTGAGTGTTCAAGAATAGTGACCCAAGCAAGACTCGTGCATGCAAGACTATAGAAATGCAGGATGACAAACAAAGTAGACATGTGAGAGTAACTGGAACAAGTACAAACACTAGCACCATGGTGCTCCATGACATGTGAGATGTCAAGGACCAAGTGCATGGAGTAATGTGTCCGTAAAAGGTGCGATGACTTGTTACAAGCATGTGAGGACATGTGCTCAAAAGTGCTTGACAAAACTAAAAGTGTTAATATGTTAAATCAAACCATACAAACATGCAAGCATATTCAAATTCATCAATCAAATAAAACTGGGTGAGTGAGTCAAACAAACTGGTAGGGCAAATTCGGTAAGCCGATGAGACACGACAATCAATCTAATCAGGTTAGTGCAATTGATCGGTCAAAAGGACAAGGGAGAGCCGACTATATCAATGTAGTTGGTGGAGCAAATCATTTGAGCTGACATAATAAGATGACTGATCCAATAAAGCTAGTGCAACAGATTGGTTGGATTACCAAAAGATAGGGGGTCATGCCAATCAGCCCCTCCGGGCTGATCGGATGAACTGACAATACAAGATGATCATTTTGATCGTTTCAGTTTGACTGATTGGTCTAATCACCAAAAAATGGTTTGTCATGTCAATGGGGCTTATCGGACGAATATACGGGATAATACAATCAATCTAATTGGGCCGGTGCGGTATATCAGCCTAATCAACAAAGGATGGTTGGTCGTGGCGATCCAGCCAATGGGGTCGATCATATTGGCCAACAAGATAAGAAAATTAGTGAGGCCAATCAAATGGATTGACAAATAATAGTTGATCATGCATATTGGGCCAGTGGGGCCAATCGGACAAACTTTCGAGACAATGTGCTAAAAATTGATAGTTATGATTCACTTTTTAAAAAGGTTACACATGATACACAAAACTATGGAAATACAAACAAAATAAATATGACAAAGAGTTTCGATCATATGTGGAAAAAAAGCCAGCTCAACCTAATGACCTTAGAGGTCACTTTAAGGGTAACTAATGGGGTGAAGTGGGAGTCGCTGCAAAGCAATTGATGACCACTTTTGTTTGCTTGGAATGAAGAAATTTCATGTAGAATGTATTTGTAGCATAGGGAATGTAAAATTAGGGAAACTTTTATTCTCTATGCCCAAACAACAAATTGTGCTTCTCTCTATCGTGGAAATGAAATCTTCACCATAAACATGGTAGTTACGACGACCCCGAATGTTAGGTTTTCATGCTAGAAATGAACAAGGAAGGTTTACTATTTAATTTAAAATGGGATCACACAAGCTCCTAACCACCCTTCAGGAACAACCATAATCCTAACATAGATTCTCTAACATTCAAAACCTATGGGCCCTAATGGAAGGAAGAACAAAAAATTAATGAATCTTGCCACCATAGTGGTTGATCAAAGTCTAACATTCATTCTATAAGTGGCTCTCCTAGAGTAGGATATATGACAAAGCTGTGTTCATTTTCTCAGCTGGTGAGGAAACTTATCACACCGAAGAGACCAGAAAGTCTACTTGAGTTTCTTTCTCCAATGTAGGATGACACTCTTCATGCCAGAGAGACCATGAGCTCATTAGAGTTTTACTTCCCTCCAACTATGATGAAGTTCCCCAAGGTGTGCTTCCTGGAAAGTTTTCTAGGAAGGAAAAAAGTCACTAGAAAATAAGAGGAAAGGTTAAGAAGAAAGAATAGTCGAAAGATGACCAAATCCCTTGAGCTTCTCTTTGAGGAATATGAAGAGTCCTCCTCCCTTCTCTTTTCTCCAAGCTCCAACTCCAAGAAATCCTTAAGGTCCTTGAGAAAAATATGGTGTTCTCCCTCCAACACTATAAACCTCTCACCGACAGCCAAAGTCTGAAATGAGTGGAGAAGATGGGAAGAGAAATCAACCTAATCAAGGATATCCCAGGTCCACATAAATTTCCCCCCTTATTTTCTAAAGGTGGCCTTTCTACCTTAGCTAAAAGCCATCCAAAAGAGCTTTAATCACCCCATTATCTTGCCCCTAAGAAATAATCCACACAATCCCATGAAATCATGTAAGGTTGGATACCTATGAAGGTATGGCTGGTTCAAAATCATGAAAATCATAGAAGAAAATTGGATCTAGAAATCGGTCTGCCACCTAGGTGCTACAATCCTAACACCTAAGCGTCGTGACCCTAGTGCTTAGGTGTCACCACCCTAAAGTTTAAGTTTTATACCAGATGCCATAGCATTGAGTGCTTGGCACCATGACCTTTGGGTCGTAGCGTTGGGCTTGGTTTCATGTTGATGGGCATGGTGCCCTGGTATTGGTTATCTATGACATGTGTACTGGGGTTGGCTCTTAGCCACTACTAAGCTAGTAGCCTACCCTTTGGCTGCTTGAGAATGACCATTTCAGGGGGTTCAGGGCATTTAAGCACCCAAAACTGGTTCTCAGAGACTAATAGGCTAGCACTTACTTATTGAGCTCTCATAATGAAAGCTTTAGAGGGAAATTTGGGTACCTAGGCACCCAATCTAGTGTCTATGCACCTGGGAATGGAGCCTGGGCATCAATGTAGCCAAAAACTTTTGGTAGAGGATTTCTTGATACAAAAGCCATGAGGGATCAAACTAGACTAAATAAGGCTCTCATAACTAAAAAAATGAGTATTTTTACTTGCTATTTGTCAAATGGATTTTTTACTGATGATTGTCCGAACCACAATGTTGGTTTGATGTTCTAAACCATAACCTTCCCTTAAAGACATACGGGAAGCTTTGATGGGTTCCTTTGACAACAGGAGGCTTCAAATGAATATGATATGGTCTCTAAACATAAGAATGGTTGCCAAATAAGTCTTGTGTCTCAGGTAAGTGTGTCCAATAGAGAATTTTATGAGGTAAGGTTGAATCATAGTATACCCTATTTTTGGTCCTTGAATATATACCATAAGGTTTTGTATGGGTTTCTTGAGATACAGGATGCTATGAGTGAGCTACAAAATTGTCTCGAGCCAGTCAACTGGACACCCTACACACGTAACATTAAAAATTGATGATAACAGTAATTATTTCCTTGTCACACTATGGTATGGGATAATATTTTGTCGTATGAGGGATCCACTTCTAAAGTGGGTGAGATTTTTTTTTCTGACATAGCTCTTCCTAGGCTTCAAATTGTAAGGATAAAGTATCTTTTTCCTCTTTAGTATATCAAATTTAGTCCTTAGACATGTGAATGATAGGAATGGAGTGTTAGCATCTTGAATTGGGTCAAAATTTTGATCATTAAGAGGGGAAGCATCAACAANAGGTAAAATGCTCTTTCATCTAAACTATGAAAATTATGAGGTCAGTTTGACTTCATCTTTTTCCAAACTAAATTTTATTTTAAAAAAAACGTCCTTCCGAAGCGGGCAACGGGATTTCAATTCCGATGACCGACAGCTTCTTACGGGCAAACCCCACACCAAAAATAGTGCCGACAGTTAGCATCATGAAGGCATCATCAACAAATGTATTTTTTAGGAGGTTTAGTTTAACTCAGCTCTAAGGAACATATTTTTTCACTGTAAACTGAATGTGAGCCCAACTACAATTTACTAATCCGNAGCATCAACAAATGTATTTTTTAGGAGGTTTAGTTTAACTCAGCTCTAAGGAACATATTTTTTCACTGTAAATTGAATGTGAGCCCAAATGCAATTTACTAATCCCCAGCTCCCTCATTCCAGTGATATATTACGCCCACTCAGTTTATGGAGTAAAGAGATGATGTTGACAATGATGACGTTGATCAAGAGGGGAAGATCGAGCCATGCATTTCGATTTTTTGTTATACTTCACTATTCTTTGTGCATTATGCTAGTTTGTGTTTAGATATGTTATCCATTTGTGCTTGTTCTTTCTATTTTTATTTCCATGTCATATATGATTATAACAATACCTTAGGGTTATACATGTTCCTCAATTATGTTATTGAGTATTTTTTGATCTATTGTTATTTTTTGTTCACAAAACCATTCACATGTTTGTTCTCATATTATATTCTTGCTTTTGTGTTCTCATATAGAATGACATTTTTCTTTAAATGAAGTTTCTGCTGGGGTGTGTGTTGGGTGGGGGGGGTGTGAAATCTCTTGTTAAAAAAGTTGATAGACATCTTCCAAAAATATACTTGCTTCTGTAACTTGAGATTACATTCTGGATAAACAAAAATGACAACTATTATAATTTTTCAAATAATAATTTTAAAATATTTTTATCATAATTTTAATATTACCTATATTAATAAATTTAGAATTTCTAATAATTACTAAATCATAGTTTAAATTGATAGACCTTCAAAATTTTAATTTTCCATTAAGATGTAATTGACCTTGGATGATATTTATTGACTTAAAAAACTGAAATTTCAATGCTTACATCAAGTTAGGGGACATAGATACGAATAAGCATCAACCAAAATATAATATAATAATAAAATATATTATGTTAAGGATTTAGTCAGTATATCAAAATATAGGAATCATGTTTAATTAAAGTAAAAAATTGTTATTCAATAAAGTTGATCCTCTAAAAGTCAAAAACAAGCAAAGTTGAATAAAGTTCAAGTGAAAATTTATTTGATAAATCATAAGAATAAGGAAGAGAAGAAAACAAAAGGAGAGAAAAAAAGGCTTCAAAGTAAGATTTTAAATTTTATATTTGAAATTGTAGTGTCNCCTTGGCCCTCAACTCTATGCCCCAACATCACTAATGTAGCACCCATGTGCATTGAGGAACCTTTTTCATCTCGACAAGCATGTTAGGAGCAAGTGAGTGTAATGGAGAGATTGTAAAAGAGCATTTGAAAGGATCAAAGTGAATAAACAAGGAGATTTTAGTAGAGGGTGTTTTTAGTGCTATTTCTTATCTTTCCTTATACTTGTTTTTATATTTTATTGTTTTCCAAATGTTGGTTGTAATCATGTTTTATAACTAAGTTCTAAACTCCTTAGACCACTGTTTATTTTATGGTTTTCTTAAATCAAATTGATAATTAGAATTTATTTAAAAATCTTAATGTGTTAAGTTTCTGTGCTTCAATTACATTTATTTTGGTTAGTTAACTATTAAAACTAATCGTGATCTAAAATTTTTAGAAAAAAACTTCGAGAAATAGCTAAGTTAACACTCACTTCTTTGATAACATATTAATAATTTTATAAGGGAAGTATAATGAATTGGAAATAATAAATCTTAGTTGTTTTTTTTTTACTAAAATTAAATACAAAACTCTTATGCTTCTTAAGATCCCAGGGGAGAATTAAGAAAGAATTGTTTTCTATTTTTAACTTAATTAGGAGCCCTTAAATTATATCTAAACCATAGCAAATGATTGCTCAAGGGAGTTTTTCATAGAAAGAAAAACTTAACCGAATCAAAAAATATTTTAATTATTGTAGACTTATGCTTTTTAACCCCATTTTTGAAATTGAAATAATTGGTTAAATTAAGTAGACGTCTTAGCAAATACTTTGTTTAATTTAATAAATAATTGAGATCCCTATTGGATTGGTGTTTGGACACTTAATTCATATACTACTTGATCAATATGCGAACTTACATTAAATCTATGTTATTGCACAAAGGATAAAAAAAAGGTACTACTCTTTATCATACATCACACAACAATAATAACTAGAACGATTTTTTAGGCTAAATGATTTTAAGAAATTGACCTGTTTACTCCACTTAAAGGGACAATTTGAGAAGATGATCATCACTGATTTGTTATAGATTAAGTTTAGGTGCAGATAAAAAAGGAGCAACAAATGAAAAGCAATGTTATGAGCTCTAACATAGTGATTTTACTTATAAGAATGGAAATCGAATGACCAAAATGGTTAAAGAATTTATCAACCAATCCTGATCAATATTGATCATAGTTAGGCATGTTTAAAACTAAAATGAGTGACATCATGCATTGCTTATACTAGTTTTCTGTTATATTAATAGAATAATTATTTAGTTTTGTCCAGCTTTGCATCAATAATTTTATAGGGTTTGACTCACTTGAGTTGGTTTCGTTTTTTAATCATATCTCTCAGCTTAACATTTAATTTGATTAAATTTTAGGCTGGCTGTAAAGCTCAGGAAGTGACTCGCAAGTTATTCATGGACAATTCAATCAAGATCAAAATCTACAAAAAAATTTGTGTATTATTGAAAGAATACATAGATCGGTTTCTATTTTTAATGTATGATATTTAGTCCCATTTCAAATGTTCATTTATGTTTAGTCATTAGCACTCAATATACTGTGTGTCCATTATTTATCCAAGCACATTTTAGTTATATGAAATTTGATTATCACTTGTGAAAGTTATATTATCGTACAAGTATAAAAAATTAAAAAAATTCAACATTATGATAATTCAAATGGACTTCTAGAAATGAGGTAGTGATATCTAAGAAGTGGCATATTGTTGTCAATCTATTAAGATTCAAAGGAAGCATGTACATAACTTTTATTTCATAAGATTTTTTTTTTCTTTATTTGGTTTGATATGTACACATTCTACTTCTATTTTTTATGACAGATGGTCTTTAGTGTGTGATCTCAAAATCTAGTTATTCTACATTTATATAATATTTCATTTTAAAAATTTTAACTAATTAAGACTTTCATGAATACATATGTATACTTTTTATTTTTCATTGAAATATTATATGTTTAGTACAGGGGGATAGCTTCAATGCTATCTAAGTCCTTTTAATTGAGGAATTATCATTGATTGCTTGCATCTTGTTTTTCTAATTGGTATTGCATCATTTTTTTTCAAACTTTCTTAAAAAATTGTAAGAAAATATAATTATCAAATATTATAAATAATTTATGAACCTTGCACTACATCAACACGTTTGTGTTCAAATGTTTAAGGTGTAAGAATTTATGCACTTTCTTTATAAAAGGAGCCACAAAAATTTTAGTCTATTAAAAGAACTCATAAAGAAAGTGCATAAATTCTTACACCTTAAACCCTATAAAAATTTAAAAGACTTTGTGTCATTACATCATGAAGAAATTTTCTTTCTAATATATTTTTGGTGATGATAGATCCAGTTCAATGAATTTATAAGAATTTTTATGGTTTTTTGATATAGGTACATGAAGTCAAAATTAAAAAATATGTTGCTTTGTAATATCCTGCAGCTATTATTTAGATGAATTGAATTATTGTGTCTTTGAGTTTTGGCTCTATGGCATCACCGTGGATTCATTGTCATTTATTTACTAGTTGGTTGTTTATTTCTTTACTTTTTATGTTTTACTGTCATTTCAATGTTTAATATATGTTTCTTAAGTGAGAGTGGAATAATTTACTTAGAGGCTCAATCATGTAGTTGTAATGTGCTTTTGACTTTGGCTACTCACTAAATTGTGTTGCTCTTTTCGACTAGCATTGGATTAAGCCAATGACATATGTATACATATATATATATATAGATATATGTATATGTATGTACATATATATATATATATNAAGATATCTATTTTTAAAACTTAAAATGATTTTTAAAGTTTAAAAATAGAATTTTCACCAAAATAATTTTCGAAAAACAAATAAAAATCAGAAAAATATAAAATAAATTTCTCTGTGTTCTCTGAANAGAATTTTCACCAAAATAATTCTAAAAAATAAAATAAAAATCAGAAAAATATAAAATAAATTTCTCTAGATTTTCTGACCTCAGAGAGATTTTTCAAAAATATAATATAAAATAAATTTCTCTGGGTTCTTTGACCTCAGAGAGATTTTCCAAAAATATAAAAAATTAAATCAGAAAAATATAAAATAAATTTTTTTGAGTTCTCTAACTTCAGAAAGATTTTCCAAAAATATAAAAAATATTTTGTAAATGAATTTCTCTAAGTTCTCTGATCTCAGAAAGATTTTCCAAAAATATAAAACATATTTTTTAAATAAATTTCTCTGGGTTCTTTGACCTCAGGGAGATTTTCCAAAAATATAAAATATATTTTTCAATTTTTTCTGAGTTTTCTGACTTCAAAAAGATTTTCCAAAAATATAAAACATATTTTTCAACACATGCTGAGTTCTCTGACCTCAGAGAGATTTTCCAAAAATATGAAACATATTTTTCAACATATTAATATTTTATTTTTATTAAAGTCCCCAAAACTTCAATTAATTTTAATAAATCACAGCAACTTAAAATTTTATTTTTATTAAAATCCCCAAAACTTCAATTAATTCTAATAAATCACAGAAACTTTTTATTTTTATTAAAGTCCCTAAAACTTCAATTAATTTTAATAAATCACAGAAACTTTAAAAATTATGAAATTTTGGCCAAAGGACTTTCTAGTCTAGGGCTAGCTCACATAAAAATTTCAAATTTTTATTAAAGTCCCCAAAACTTCAATTAATTCTAATAAATCACAGAAACTTCAAAAAAATTATGAAATTTTGGCCAAAGGACTTTCTGGTCTAGGGCTTTCCAAAAATATAAAATATATTTTTCAATAAATAAAATATTTTATTTTTATTAAAATCCCATTTCAATTAATTCTAATAAATCACAGAAACTTCAAAAAATTATGAAATTTTGGCCAAAGGACTCTCAATTAATTTTAATAAATCACAGAAACTTTAAAAAATTATAAAATTTTGGCCAAAGGACTTTTTAGTCTAGGGCTAGCATTAATTCTAATAAATCACAAAAACTTTAAAAAATTATGAAATTTTGGCCAAAGGACTTTCTATATAAAATATATTTTTCAATATATAAAATATTTTATTTTTATTAAAATCCCCAAAACTTAAACTTTAATAAATCACAGAAAATTTAAAAAATTATGAAATTTTGGCCAAAGGACTTTCTGGTCTATGGCTAGCTCACATAAAAATTTCAAGTGATTAGGAGTTGTTCTGATCATCTTTTGAAATTTTCTTTAAAGATGCATATTTATGCATGAAAATAATTATATGAATTAAATTAAATTGTGAAAAT
>JXCR01137630.1:14180-30322 GCA_002079205.1 Phalaenopsis hybrid cultivar | reverse complement strand
TAATCCAAAGATTTTATGTTTTAAGGGGTTAAAATCATTCGAGGTAGATTATCACATCATAAGCCCTAAGAAAATTAGAATTAAGAAGGATATTAATAAAAATTAAAGTTTAAGAAATAATTAAAATCAAAGGATATTGTTGAAGAATAATATAGATATATAAGAGTTTTTAAATTGTTACATTAAAAAAATGAATTCTTGTTATCAGTCTTTCTAATGAAATTTCATAATAAACATATTTGAGGAGAAATTAATTTTTTATGTCATTGAAATTGTGTGTTATTTATGATAGTTATGGTATATTTCTTTTCTAGTTTATGCTTTTTTGGGGTATTTTTCTAGTGTTTTATGACATGAATTTATTACGATGGAAGAACTTCGAAGATAACATAAAGTGAGTGTAGCACCAACATAGCACATAGAACCACAAGGCTATTTTGACAATGCCTTGGCCCTCAACTCTATGCCCCAACATCACTAATGTAGCACCCATGTGCATTGAGGAACCTTTTTCATCTAGGAACCGACAAGCATGTTAGGAGAAAGTGAGTGTAATGGAGAGAATGCAAAAGAGCATTTGAAAGGATCAAAGTGAATAAGCGAGGAGATTTTAGTAGAGGGTATTTTTAGTGCTATTTTTTATCTTTCTTTATACTTGTTTTTATATTTTAATATTTTCCAAATGTTGGTTGTAATCATGTTTTATAACTAAGTTCTAAACTCCTTAGACCACTGTTTATTTTATGGTTTTCTTAAATCAAATTGATAATTAGAATTTATTTAAAAATGTTAATGTGTTAAAGTTCTGTGCTTCAATTACATTTAATTTGGTTAGTTAACTATTAAAACTAATCGTGATCTAAATTTTTTAGAAAAAAACTTGGAGAAATAGCTAAGTTAACACTCACTTCTTTGATAACATATTAATAATTTTATAAGGGAAGCATAATGAATTGGAATATAATACATCTTAGATGTTTTTATTACTAAAATTAAATACAAAACTCTTATCCTTCTTAAGATCCCAAGAGAGAATTAGGAAAAAATTGTTTTCTATTTTTAACTTAATTAGGAACCCTTAAATTATATCTAAACCATAGCAAATGATTGCTCAAGGGAGTTTTTCATAGAAAGAAAAACTTAACCGAATCAAAAAATATCTTAATTATTGTAGACTTATGCTTTTTAAGCCCATTTTTGAAATTGAAATAATTGGTTAAATTAAGTAGACGTGTTGGCAAATACTTTTNTGAAATAATTGGTTAAATTAAGTAGACGTCTTAGCAAATACTTTGTTTAATTTAATAAATAATTGAGATCCCTATTGGATTGGTGTTTGGACACTTAATTCATATACTACTTGATCAATATGCGAACTTACATTAAATCTATGTTATTGCACAAAGGATAAAAAAAAGGTACTACTCTTTATCATACATCACACAACAATAATAACTAGAAGGACTTTTTAGGCTAAACGATTTTAAGAAATTGAATTGTTTACTCCTCTTAAAGGGACAATTTGAGAAGATGATCATCACTGATTTGTTATAGATTAAGTTTAGTTGTAGATAAAAAAGGAGCAACAAATGAAAAGCAATGTTATGAGCTCTAACGTAGTGATTTTACTTATAAGAATGGAAATCGAATGACCAAAATGGTTAAAGAATTTATCAAACAATCCTGATCAATATTGATCATAGTTAGGCATGTTTAAAACTAAAATGAGTGACATCATGCATTGCTTATACTAGTTTTCTGTTATATTAATAGAATAATTATTTAGTTTTGTCCAGCTTTGCATCAATAATTTTATAGGGTTTGACTCACTTGAGCTGGTTTCGTATTTTAATCATGTCTCTCAGCTTAACTTTTAATTTGTTTAAATTTTAGGCTGGTTGTAAAGCTCAGGAAGTGACTCGCAAGTTATTCATGGACATTTCAATCAAGATCAAAATCTACAAAACAATTGGTGTATTATTGAAAGAATACATAGACCGGTTTCTATTTTTAATGTATGATATTTAGTCCCATTTCACATGTTCATTTATATTTGTTCATTAGCACTCTATCTACTGTGTGTCCATTATTTATCCAAGCACATTCTAGTTATATGAAATTTGATTATCACTTGTGAAACTTATTTTATTGTACAAGTATAAAAAAATTAAAAAAATTCAACATTATGATAATTCAAATGGACTTCTAGAAATGAGGTAGTGATATCTAAGAAGTGGCATATTGTTGTCAATCTATTAAGATTCAAAGGAAACATGTACTTACCTTTTATTTCATAAGATTTATCTTTTCTTTATTTGGTTTGATATGTACACTTTCTACTTCTATTTTTTATGACGGATGGTCTTTAGTGTGTGATCTCAAAATCTAGTTATTCTACATTTATATAATATTTCATTTTAAAAATTTTAACTAATTAAGACTTTCATGAATACATATGTATACTTTTTATTTTTCATTGAAATATTATATGTTTAGTACAGGGGGATAGCTTCAATGCTATCTAAGTCCTTTTAATTGAGGAATTATCATTGATTGCTTGCATCTTGTTTTTCTAATTGGATTTGCATTATTTTTTTTCTAACTTTTGTAAATAATTGTAAGAAAATATAATTAGTAAATAGTATAAATAATTTATGAACCTTGCACTACATCAACACATTTGTGTTCAAATGTTTAAGGTGTAAGAATTTATGCACTTTCTTTATAAAAGGAGCCACAAAAATTTTAGTCTATTAAAATAACTCATAAAGAAAGTGCATAAATTCGTACGCCTTAAACCCTATAAAAATTTAAAAGAATTTGTGTCATTACATCATGAAGAAATTTTCTTTCCAATATATTTTTGGTGATGTTAGATCCAATTCAATGAATTTATAAGAATTTTTATGGTTTTTTGATATAGGTACATGAAGTCAAAATTAAAAAATATGTTGCTTTGAAATATCCTGTAGCTATATTTTAGATGAATTGAATTATTGTGTCTTTGAGTTTTGGCTTTATGGCATCACCGTGGATTCATTGTCATTTATTTACTAGTTGGTTGTTTATGTCTTTACTTTTTATGTTTTGNGTATGTATATATATATATATATATATGTATATGTATGTATGTATGGATTAATTTGATTCAGTTTTCAGGGACTTCTATATTTCCTTTTTTTTAGATAGTGATTTTGGCTTTTTCTAAAGTCCCCTTTTATCTGCTCTTACTATTATTTTTTATCTTTCATTTTTTTTTACTTATCAAAAATAGGGTATAAGCTTAAAGGAATCATAACTACTCAACATTTCATAGAATATTTATATTTGCATTAGAGGTAACAATTTAAATCTAAACTTTATTAAACTTTTTTTTTTTTATGCTAACACATAGAAAATAAAAGTATTTGCAGCAAATATCTAAACTATTAAAATCCAAGAACATAATTTAACTAAACTTTGATTCATTTTATAAATATTTGAACGCCATCCCTATCAATGTTCAAGTCAGAATTGAAATTAATCATCATCACATTCTCGCAGGCAACATTCTTACCATCCGATTTCACCAGCAAGCAGAGAGGACCTNGAATCATAACTACTCAACATTTCATAGAATATTTATATTTGCATTAGAGGTAACAATTTAAATCTAAACTTTTTTAAACTTTTTTTTTTTTTATGCTAACACATAGAAAATAAAAGCATTTGCAGCAAATATCTTAACTATTAAAATCCAAGAACATAATTTAACTAAACTTTTATTCATTTTATAAATATTTGAACGCCATCCCTATCAATGTTCAAGTCATAATTGAAATTAATCATCGTCACATTCTCGCAGGCAACATTCTTACCATCCGATTTTACCAGCAAGCAGAGAGGACCCGATGAAAAAATCTAGAGGACTCCTCTTTTAATATGTTTTATGAGAAAATTTACAGTTCATACTCCTCTACTAGTTGGTTTAAATAACTTTGTGACAAAAACTATGCGCTTAGATACTCTGTATCCTCTTGGCTTGATGTCCACGATGCTCTTTGAATAGATGTTCTGTTTTATGCACTCTGGAAATGAAACTACATCTCATCTATTTTTCCTGCTCTTATCCTAATGCCATTTTGAAGGGTTGGTTGACGTTGGCTTCAACCTTTCTTATGCTCCCTTCCCTTTTGGAAATTTTGGAATATGAATGATTTCTCTAGAGGCATGAAAAAAATTTATTTATTATCCATTCATTGTATGCTTTTTCATTATTAGAGGGAGAGGAATTGTAGAAAGTTTGGCAGCAACATTGCAATCTTTTCCATTGTTCTATTTAAAATGAGGTTAGCAAATTGTGTTAAGCTTTATAGCTGGAATTACAAAAAGGATTGGATTAAATTCATGAGTAAGTGTTTTTCCTATCTCTAGTTCTATTGATTCAAATGGCCTTCAGGTTTTTTTCTAGATTCCTGAACATTATTTTGGGTTATGCTTAATATTTTATCGGCTGCTACTCTCCCCTTATTTCCACTTTTAATGTTAGATACCTTGACAATTGATGGATGCTTTCTGGAGTTACTGNTGATATTTTGTTGCAGGAATGATGAATTAGGGTCATTGGAGCAAAAAGATGCAAAAAGGAGTGAATTTGGTGCGAAAAGGACAAAAATGTAAAGATTTGAACTAGGGTGCCGACGGCGAGCCCAACGGTACTGACCTCGAGAAATTCTTGAGACTCCAAATTAAATCATTTAGAAAGCCCGTCGACGGTGCACTTGAGGCCCCCAACAGCGAGATCGGCGGTTATGTCCAACAATGCATTGGATAAGGATGAATTTTGGAGGGATGCTTAGGCATTTCTTGGGAAAACTCTTCTACAACTTTAAAAGAAGATTTTGATCAAAAATAGGAGGCTCTGGCTAGGCTCGGGAGGCTCTAGAGAGGGGAAGTTAAGTGTAGGAAAGTGTAGAGAGTTTAATTGTGAGGAATTCTTCGAGAGATTGTAAGAGTGGAGTGAAAGTGAGAGATTTCTTCCTCCTTGCCGCTTTGAAAAGGAATTCTGTGCGTTGTAAGGAAAGAAAGAGATTCAGAGGAACTTCGAGGAGTTTGCTTGAGGAGAAATTAGAGATAAATGTTATTTACTTGTTGTAGTTTGTATGACTTTGCTTTTATATATGAATTCCTAGTTTTGTTCTGCCTTCCCCATGAGTTCTGAGTGGGTTTCTCTATCTTTCTCCTTGTCTTGTAATTTGTGAAATGGTGATTTGAATTAGTTAAGCCATGAAAATGTTAAAGAAGTCACTTCANTATATATATATATATATATATATATATATATATATATATATATATATATATATATATATATATATACTGGCCTCACTTTTGGTTGAAGTTTAGTCTTAAATCTTTAGTAGCCTAGGGTCTAGCCATAGGACTTTCCTCTTGACTATTCTAAGAAAATTAGAAATTGAACCTTCACCATTAGAAACTCTAAACTCTTTCTTGTTATACTTGAAATTCCACATATTGGTCTTAACCTCTAGCACTTAGTAGGTGAGGTCAGTATGGGGGATCTCAAGGAAAGTCCCTGTAGGACTGATTGACCTTAGGGTTGACTGTGGGTGTTAGTCTGGAACTAGTTTACTCATTACACTCATTATCACATGTATCCATTCACAACCCTAAATCCAAAATTGTTGACTTTGATCCCTTGATTTTTTGGGAGACTCATTTAGATGGTCCCCTATACCCACTAGCCCTAGGCTAGGGTTTAGCTAAGACCAGTACACAGAGGACCCAAATTAGGATTTCATTGGTCCATAGCTCATATAGGGTGGTTGACACCCTAATTCTACCAAAATATCTAACTTAGCCTTTCACCCGAATCCACCCAAATTATATAAATGCCCTTGAAACCCTAAATTTGGTCAAAATTCTCAAATTCAACCAAACTACCCAAATTTACTCAAAAATCATTTCAAACCATTTGAAATTACCCAAAACCACCAAAAAATTCCAAATTAACAAAATTGCCAAAATTACAAAAATACCCTTGCCACCCCAAACTTTCCCAAAACCTCAAAAATCACTCCAAATATTTCTAAAAATAATTTAGACCCTCCAATTGAATTCAATTTAACTAATTTGACCATTTTGATCAAACCCCCAAAATTGCCTTTAAAGGCCCAATTTCCCCAAATTCACCTCAAATGTCCATCAATTTAGCCCCAATCCTACTTAATTTCAAATCTAAACTCAAATAAACCTTTCATATGACCAATCTATACCAAATATATGCCTAATTGACCCATGATTTGAGCTCAATTTTGATCTAAATCAAACCCCCAAGTTTGGCTCTATGACCTAATCTCTCCTAATTGAACCTCATAACCTACTAAATTTAGCCCAATTTGAATCCTAAACTCTTAAAAACACACCTACATACCAAATTAAACCTTTAATTGAACTTGTTGAAGCCTCAATTTGACTTAATTTTAACCCAAGTTCAAAATCCCCAAATTTGCCCTAAAATTGGTTGTCTCCAAATTCTACCAAATTGAATGCCCTAACCCCAAAATTGACACCCAATTTATGTTGAAAACTCTTTATGATATTCCTTTAGACCATTTTCAACCATCAATTTTGACTTAGTCCAACCTTAGCCCAACCTAGACCCAAGTCTTGTCCAACATGCCCAAATAGACCAAAATCTCAAAATCCTTCAAATTGAACTTCCAATTGAACTTAAAATTACTTCAATCCTTCACCAAAAGTCTTCATGACAATCATTTAAACAATGTTGATCAATCAATTGAGCTTAAAGTCATGGCTAGCCTAACCCAAACCCTAACCCCAAAATTGACTTAGCCATCCAAAATTCACCAAATTAAGGTTTCCAAAACCACCAAACACACCTTATTGACCAGGATAAACCAACTTAATAAATGGATCCCGAAATTAAGGGATTTCATCTCATTTTTGGGTCTTAACCAAAAAATCTCTTCTATTATGACAAGCCATTGGAGGTAAATTATAATTAAGCCTCCCCCTGGCTCACCTGACCTTCAGGCCACCACCCCTAGCCCTGCTGAGCGGCCTAGTGGCCGAAAAACACCAAAACCAAGTGTCCCAAGGTCAAATTAAAACCCAAACTCACCCATTTTAGATGGCCCAATCCCAATTGGCTTTAGCACTTTGAAACCCTCCACCTAAGCATCAGTTTGCGCCCATCCATTAGCCCTGGCAGCCACCCTAAGCCATTTTTATTTAAACCCACTCCCTCATGGCTAAAAGGAGAGTGTGCAAAATTCTTGGAGAAAATCTATCCAATTGCTCTGAGACACTCTCTAAGAAGTCCTAAGCTCATTGCTACCATTTTCCCCCAATGATACCCACTTTGGAATCCCAGTTTTGAGCTCAATTTCTGCCAAAATTAGGAAAGAACACTCCATAGCTCCACATGCACTAAAATTCAATTAATAGTATACAAACCATCCCCACAATGAGAGAATTTGATTCCCCATAAAAGCTCCCTCTGAAATAGCCTCTAACATAACTCTAGATTAACACCTGAAATCTGCCTTGTTCGAATTCATACCTAGATACTTCACCAAGGCTTGAGACTTCATATGGAGGTTTGTTTGACCCAATCAAAGCCACCACAAACATCTAATCGAGTCCTCCCCTCTCAGACAAAGGTATTGAAATCTAACCCTAAACCGAGCTTATTTCGACTCTCCATACGTATTTGCAGTATTTCATACCGTATAAGACATATAAATATGCTTGTCTTGAGTAGATGAAGGTTTAGGAACAAACCCCATGCAATTTGATTGAGTCTAGACGAAGATCTTAAGGTTTTAGTGTGAACGACTCATGGGTTAGGTCACTTGGGGACGATAACAGATAGCTGTTCGATCACGCGTGTATCCAATGGACAAAGAAAATTAAGCCGGACATGCTCTTGGTGCATAAAGCACGGTCCACTTGGCAGCTGAGGGGGATGACGATGTCAAATAGTATAGCACCTTATGTTCCTTCGGAGCCGCCTAGGATCCATTCAACGCCTCGTTGGATAAGTAGAAAAATATGGATTTTTGAATTATTTTAAATAGCTAAACTTAAAAAATTCATCTCTCTATAAAAAAATGATTAAAAAAAACCCCATTGCTCAGTGAATTGAGGAGAATAATGTGAACTAAAAATAAAAATTATTTGTCAAAAATATGATTTTTAATGAATTAAATACCCTTTATGTTATTTTAATTCTCCATGATTAAATATGGTTCACCATGACTTGAAATTTTTAGGGTTCATTCCTCATCATAGAGGGGATGTCCTAAAATTAGAGGGCATCTTTATGCTTCTAGCCCTAATTTTCAAGCTAAGGTGACCATATTGGCTTATTTTAATTATATAAATCAAAACATTAGTTGAAAAATTATGGGAATAATTTTAGTAGGTTTCTTGTGGTCAGATAAGTCTAATAAAAATATCATGATATTTTGAATTATCTTATGAATTTTTATATTTAATTTAATGCAAATATCTTGTAATAATTCATGTAAATTAAATACTTATAAAAAATTGACAAAATTAATCCCACATTATTTATAAAAATCATGTTTATCTACTGTAAAAATTTGAAAATTATTTGACTAAGTCCAAGTACTAAAGTTGATTTTTAAAAGATCTTGTATTTTTGGACAAAAATAATTATAATAAATTAAATACACTTGGCAAAATTTTGAAAAGTAGTTTTCTGAGTTCCTTGTGATCAGGGGCACTTAGGAAAAAAAAAGTTATTTTTGGTAAATTACTTGATTTTTTAGCTTCATTTTGGATTTAAAATAATTTAAAATAATTAAAAATCTCAAAATATCAAAATATTTTAAAATGTGCCTAATTGCTCTTTGATCACTTGGGACTCATTAAAATATTTTTCCTAATTTTCCTAAGTTAAAAATAAATTTTAAATGCTTAAAAGTGGGTTTTCCTTATTTTCCCATTAAAATAATTATGATAAATTAATTCAAAAGTCATGAAATTTTGTCTAAATATTTCTCTGACCTAAGTAAACCTCTAATAACTTTCTCATGAATAAAAACATTACTTTGGAAAATTAAATACATTAATTTCTAAAATTCCTATTTTCTAAAATTTAAATAATAATTAAATTAAAATATTGAGATGGCCACATATTCTCCTCTAAACATTATAGTACCACATGAATATTCCACTCTAAACCCTCAAAGTCATTTGAGTTGAGTTTAAAGAGTTATGAGGTGAAGTGCCCCTAAGGGCAAAGTGGTAATTTCATACTTTGGTGTCTTAATCAAAATTTAGGATTAACCAAGGGAAAATAGGTAATTTTAATCTTAATAAACATGTTTGGATGATTGAAATACAATGGAGTTTAAAGGTAGANAAAACTTATCTCAAATCCTCCACCAAACTTTTGAAGTTCCTTTGAATCTCTTCTCTTTTACAACACTCTTAACTTTCACAATAAAACTAAAAACAAAAAGGATAAAGTAAATTTGTGGTGCTTGAAAATCTCTCCAAAAGTTCTTCTTAAGACTCCCTCTTTTCAAGCACACTTCTAAAAGTCTCAACTTCCTTCTTTTATAAATTTCCAAGAGGTGCCTTGGTAACTCTTCAAAATGTGTCCAAATTCAATGTATTCTCCAAGAGATACCTCCTTTCACAAGTCTTTTAATCATATTTTTATTTCTAGTGGTCATAATCACCCTCTTTAGCCAATAGGTGCCCAAATGTCCCTTCAAAATTTGGCAAAATGAATTAAACCGTCAAATAACTGCCTCTGACACTTAAACGCGGGGCCTCTGGAACTTAGGCGCAAAAACTCTTTTGCACCATTTTTGCTCCAAATTTGATCCTTTTTCACTTATTTTAGCATTTTTCACATTTTTACTTGTACCTGAAAGAAAAACACACAAATACCTTCTATTAAAGAGCAATATCTCAAAAATATGTATAAAAATGTGTCTAAAAATACTATATATTTTTGGTGTATTAGTAGCTTAGGATCTAGCGATATGATTTTCCTGATGACTATTCCTTGAAAACTAGAAAAGGAACCCACAACCTTAGAAACTCTAAACTTTTCCTTGCTCAACTTGAAGTTCCACATTTTGGTCGAGACTGCTAGCATTTAGTAGGTGGGGTCAGTGTGGGGGATCTCAAGGAGAGTCCCCATAGGACTGCTTAACATTAGGGCTGACCCTGGGTGTTGGTCTGGAGCTAGTTCACTTACTTACACTCACTATCACATATATTCCCTTGCAACGCTAAATCCAAAATTGTTGACTTTGATCCCATGATTTTTTGGTAGACTCATGTGGATGGTCTGCTAGACCCACTAGCCCTAGGCTAGGGTTTAGCTAAGACCATTACATAGAGTACCCAAATGGGGATTTCATTGTTCCACATTTCATATATGGTGGTTGGAATCCCATTTCTACCAAAATATCCAACTTGGCCTTTTGCCCCTAAATCCACCCAAATTACCTAAACACCCCCAAACCCTAAATTTAGCCAAAATTCCCAATTTGGAAATACCCAAATTTATTCAAAAATCAGTTCAAACCATTTCAAAATACTCAAATTTCCAAAATCACAAAAAATTGCCAAAATTTACCAAAATACCCTCATATTTGCCAAAATTAAAAAAATACCCTCATATTTGCCAAAATTAAAAAAAATACCCTTGGTGGTCCAAACTTTCCCAAAACATCCAAAATCACTTTAAATGTCCCCAGAACCAATTTAGACCCTTCATTTGAACCCAATTTGACCAATTTGACCATTTTGACCAAAACCCCTAAATTGCCTTTAAAGGCCCAATTTCCCCAAATTCACCTCAAATGTCCATCAATTTGGCCCCAATCCTCCCAAATTTCAATACTAAACTAAAATTAATATTTTATATGATCAATAAAAAGCAAATCCAAGCCTAATTGACCCATGCTTTGAGCTCAATTTTGATCAAAGTTAAACCCCCAATTTTGACCATATGACTTAACTCCACCAAACTCAACCCCATAACCTACTCAATTTTCCCCAATTTAAATCCTAAAATCTTCATAAAAATCCTACACATCAAATTGGACCTTTAGTTGGCCTTGTAAAAGTCTCAATTTTACTCAATTTTAACCCAAGTCCAAAATCCCCTAATTTGGCCCAAATTGGCTATGTCTTCAAATGTCAGCTAATTGAATACCTAAACCTCAAAATTGGCACCCAATTGATGCTGAAAACTCTTCATGATATTCCTATAGACCATTTTCAACCATCAATTTAGGATTAGCCCAACCTTAGCCCAACATAAACCCAAGTCTAACCCAACACCCCCAAATTGAACAAATGCCCAAAATCCTCTAAATTGAACAACTAAACCAATTCAAAATCGCTCCAAAACTTTTCCAAACCTCTTGTAACAATCATCTACACATTATTGTTCAATCAATGGAGCTCAATGTCATGTATTGCCTAACCCAAACCCAACTTCTAGCCATTTTGACCCAAATTGAACCCCTTCCCCAAAATTGACTTAACCATGCTAAAGTCACCAAATTAAGGTCTCCACAACCACTAAGCACACCCTATTGACCAGGATAAACCCCATTAAACAACCCAAGTGAGCTATGGACCAAGGGTCCCCTAATTTATGGGATATTTTTCCTTTTTTGGGCCTTAACCAAAAAATATCCTCCATCATCACTTGCCATTGAGGGTTAACCATAATTAACCCTCCCCCTGGCTCACCTAACTCCTCTGGACACCACCCCGGACCCTGCTGACCGGCTTAGTGGCCATACTCTAAAACTGAGAGCCACCCTCCTTAAATCAAAACCCAAAGAACCCATCCAAGCTACTCAACTTCGATTGGCCTTTATTACTTTGAAGCCCTCCACCTCAGCTCCACATTGCACCCAATTTGAAGCCCTGACAGACACCCTAGGCCATACTATTTAAAACCCTCCTCCATGGTCAAAGAAGAGGGAAATCAAATTTCCTTGGGGAAAATCCGTCAAATTGCTCTCAAATCTCCTCCAAAACTCCCTAAGCTCATTGCAACCATCCCTTGGCCATTCCCCCATTACCTAAGCTCAAATTTTGAGCTCAAAGTTAGGACAAATTTTGGCCATCCTCAAAACTCCCCTAAACTCCAAATTGAATTGCTCTTGAGCTTCCCCAGAGCAAGAGAGGAAGATCCCCATAAAAATCCCCCTTTTTTGAGCTCTCCAAGCCAGTCCTAGACCAAGTCCGCACCCCATTTTCATTGAACTTCTACTTGGAGCTTACACTAGAAGAAACCAACACATCTAGAAGGTTTGTTGGACTCTAATGAAGCTTCCACAAGCATCTGATTGAGGCCTCCCCTCTCTGATAAAGGTATTATCCATTAACCCTAATCTTGAGCTCTATTTTCATCAAATGTGAAGTGAAGTTTGATCTCATAGCATTGTAACCGTACGAATGTGTTCTCCTTGAGAAGATAAAGGTGTAAGAATAAACCCCATGTGGTTTAGTTGAGTATTAAGTGAGATCTTAGGTTTAGAATTTGGACGATGCACGAGATCTGACTATCAGGGATGATGACGGAGAGTCGTCTGATCGAGCGTGTATTAGATGTATGGACGAGATTGAGCCGGACGGGGTCTCCATTCATAAACAGTGGGACACATGTCTACCGAGTTAGATGGAGGTGCTAAACCAAGAGGCGACGCATGGCATTTTGGGGAGGACGAGGATGACGCGGCGCGTGACTGGGACGAATAGAAAATTAGGATTTTCTTGATTTAAATAAATAACAGATCTTTGAAAATCCATAAATTTGCATAGAAAAATCATAAAAATAAAATAAAAATACCCTCTTACTCAATGAACAGAGGAAAATAATGTGGACTAAAAATAAAAATAATTTCCTTATTTTTTGATTTTTAATGAATTAAATACCCTATGGAGTATCTTAATTCATTATGATTAAACATTTCCCACTATGACTTGAAATTTTAAGAGTTTGTTCCTCATGACAGAGATAATGTCCTCTGATTTTTCCAAGGTCAGGGGCATCTCTATGCTTCTAACCATTATTCTCAATTTAGGGTGACCATTTTGGCTTATTTTAATTATATAAATCAAAATAACATTTAGAAAATTATGGGAATAATTTGAATTGATTTCATGTGGTCAGAAAAGTCTAGAAAAAATATCATGATGTCTTGAATTATCTTGTAAATTTCTATATTTAATTAAATGTAAATATATTGTGTTAATTTATGTAAATTATATACTTATTAAAAAATGATAAAATCAATCCCACATTGTTCATAAAAATTATGTTTATCTACTGTAAAAATTTAAAAATTATTTGATTAGTTTGAGTATTAAAGTTGATTTTCTAAGAAATCTTATATTTTTGTACAAAAATAATTATATTAAATTAAATATACTTGGGAAAATTATGAAAGGTGGTTTTTTGAGTTCCTTGTGATCAGAGGCACTTGGAAAAAATAAAAAATATTTTTTAGAAAATACATAATTTTTTAGCCTTATTTTGAATTTTAAAATAATTAAAATAATTAAAAATATAAGAAAATATCAAAATATGCCTAATTATTTTCTGATCACTTGGGACTCATTAAAATATTTTTCCTAATTTTCTAAGTTAAAAATAAATCTTAAAATCTTAAAAGTGAATTTTCCTTATTTTTCCATTAAAATAATTATAATAAACAAATTAAAAATCATTAAAAATACAAAATTTTATTCTCTAAGTTTTATGAACTCAGAGAAGTATAATAAAAATATAAAAAAATAATTTTGGTAATTAAGACATTATTGTTATTTAATTAAATCATTGAAGCTTGTTAATAATAAAATAATAATATTAAAAATTTAATTCAAAAAATCATGAAATTTTGCTTAAGTGTTTCTTTGACCTAAGAAAACCTCTAATAATCTTATCATAAATTAAAATTTTATTTTGGAAAGTTAAATAAATCAAAATTTGAAAATCTTATTTTTTGAATTTAAATAAATAATTAAATAAAATTAAATTTTGAGAAGCCCCTATAGTCTTCTTTAATATTGTAATTACCTCATGGAGATGATACTCTAAGTGCTCAAAGTCATTTGGGTTATGTTTAATGAGTTTTGAGGTGAAGCACCCCGAGGGCAAAAATAGTCATTCTAGATTTTGGTGCCTTAATCAAAATTTAGGATTAACCAAGAAAAAATGGGTAATTTTGATCTTAATAAACACATTTGGATGATTGAAATACAATGGGATTAAAAGGTAAAAACTTGCTTACCACCCTTGCCCAACATCAACAAAATCATAATTCTCCTAATCTTCATGATTTGGAAGTCAACTAAGATCAAATGATTCTTATGTGATGGGCATAAGATAGAAAATATGATAATTTACTTTTCTCAAGCCCAAAGTTAAGGACGATGTGATCATTCAATAAGGAGATATGTCACTTAAATCAAAATTTTGACAATCACCATTTCACCTATTTTGATTGTTAAGGGCTTGGTAGTGACCTAAGATTGATGTTTAAATTCAATTAATTGGATTTAAAATATGATATGATTGATGATTAACATCTTCAAACACTACAAGCCTGACTTTAATTGTGGNTGAGTCCACTTTACACGTGGCGCCTCCTTATTGGACACCGGATGATCCGAAGTCCTGACCTAATATTTTCTCAACTTGTTCAAAACATAGAATTCTTTTTCAAAAAAAAAAAAATTGTGATATTAAGGCATAACATAGGCCTCTATAGGCCATAAATCATTATTTTTTTTTTAATGTTCTCTAGGCATGGACTTAAAACTAATGTCTTTTTTGGAATCAACCTAACTTTTTTTTTCTTTATATTTTTATAAATATTTTATTTCAAATACTTTTTACATGTTTTTTTATTATTTTTGAATACAAATAAAATTATTTTTTAAAGATACTCAAAACTCTACAAATAATTGATGCAGTTTTGTTGACATGAAAAAAATATTACGTCTGAAGTCCAGATGCAGAGCTACGTCCGGACAACAGATGTGATACAGTGGGGCGGAGCGGGAGCTCGGACTCCGATGTATCACGTCCGTTGTCAGGACGCAACTTGCATCCGGACTCCAGACGCAATATTTTCTCGTTGAAATGAGGGTTAAAGGAGAAAGGCTATTCAGGTTAAAAAGCTCTTTTTGGGTAATTGGGATTTTATCTGCCTTTAATTTCAGAGTAAATAAAATGAATTTTGTGGCACAATTACTCATACAAAGGAAATGCTTAATGCTTCCAACTCTATACTGTCATTGCATGTCTACTGAAACTTTCTGTAATTCAAACCAAAACATATTTTAACATTGTTTATCATTATTAATCTGATCCTCTAATTATTTAGAATTCATTTTTTTTAAATGTTAATAAATAGCACAATGATTAGGTTTCTATTAACCTGATTATTTTATAAGATAGTTCACTTATCTGCTTACTTTCAATTGCTCCACATTCGGGTGTAAATGAGTCGAGTTGAGCTTGAGTTCTAAGCCACACTGAACTCGCATCGTCTAGTGAGAAGTATGGTTCGCTCATGCTCGAGCTCATAGCTTGAGCTTAAACTCGGGCTCATGACAGGTTCTAAAGCTCCATTTTAATAAAAATATATTAAAAGCTTATAGAATAGTAAAAAAATTATTTATTAAACAAAAAGTAACATACATTAATAAAATAATTAATGTATATCATAAACACTCAATTTTTATGCTTCTATATATCTAACACAAACTTCAATTTTTACCTACATGCACTTACATATGCATGAAACGTGTATTTCATATTTTGAAGTAATGGTGGTATTTTTTATGTGAAATAAAATATTTGGGTGTTATAAAAATCAAAATTAGTAAAATCATTTATTCCCCTAAACAAATTAACATTTCACAGCTGAAGCTTGCATAGAAAGTGTCTAAGATGGTCATATCTATACATCTATATATTTATCTATCTATATATATCTAGATTACTTAATTTTTATTTTTTTTATAAGTCCTCTAAATATTAAATTATATCCAAAATATGACTATATATATATATATATATATATATATATATATATATA
>JXCR01137629.1:2355-24259 GCA_002079205.1 Phalaenopsis hybrid cultivar | reverse complement strand
AGTTTAAGATCTAAGCTAGCAAGATTTTCTACTTTATAACAGATATAAAATTAAATTAAGTTTTAAACAAACTAAATCATAGTACGAAACACAAAACAATAGTTACTACCCTAAATTTTTAAAAATGAAATACTATCTAACACAATAATCACAACAACAATAGAACATAAAAATTCAAAACACAACATAAAACATAGTCTAAAACAACACACAGATGCAATTGTAGTAGGCTCAGACCACATAGTTCATATCATATTACAATCATAAAATGAATCTCTCAGGTCTACTCTTCATCCTCAGAATCACCGCTGTACCATTTTTTTGCAGGCTCATAATTAGGATATCGATGATATGGAGGAAATTGCACTCCTGGTTCACTTCTCATCAGGCTCTCCAAAGATGAGTGAAATTTCTCTTCATAATCACTTTTCCTTCTATTATAACTATTAGTATGATCTGTAAAATGCTCTAAATTTTGTACCTTATCATCGATAAAATTGATATTATCCATCATCTTCTGCAGTAACTCATCCTGAGTCTTAGTAGAATCACCTCTAAATGTAGAAACACGTCAAGTAGATGGTCTGGATGAAGATGCAGCAGAGGTAGATGCAGCAAACATCTCTAAAATCGAATGCTCATAATAAGTCTTCACATTCACCTTCATGATGGGCTTTAGAGGTAACAGAACTTCCTCCCAACTATCATATTTTACTCCAACCTGCTCGCATAAAGAAAATATCAAGGAAGCAAATTCCATACCTGCAATAGTAGCAGCAACAGCTGAACTGATGATAGTGTGATAGATCAAAGCCCCTATGTTGATGGGTTTTCCCTCCTGAATACAATAATTTAACTTCACTCTCTCTCTCTCTCTCGTCACTTCACTGAGATGATTGGTCGGAAGCAGACGAGCATAAATGAAATAGTGTCAGGCCTTTGAAGGTGCACATAACTTTGAAATTGAGAAATTTACTCTCCTCTCATTGGTAATCTTCCAAATTCCTCTCTTAATAGTCAATTATGAAATAATCTCATCTAACTCCGCTTCAATGGGACTATAATTCACATAAAAACACAAAGTCTCCGATGGTAAATGGTAAAACAAGTTGATTACCTCTGGAGTAAAAGGTACCAACTTCCCTCTAACCATAACTCGATCGTCCTCAGCCTTTAGGAGATTTGCATAAAACTCCCTTACAACATAAATTACAACGACAGCAGAGAAACAACAGAATTGTTCTCACTGTCGGTAAACTATCAGGTCTTCCACTTCTCCATCTGGACTCTTAAAACATCGCTCCTGAATCAATTTTCATGACTGTAAAGTGTCACTAATTTGATCCTAAGCTTTTGAACTGACAAATTTGCTCGAATCAAATTGGTTCTTTCTTTTGCTCCTTTTCATTCTTGGTATCATTCTACAAATTTGATAAATTACAAAAAAATCAAGTTTAAATCACTAAACTAAACTTCCAAAATCACTAACTAAACTTCCCAAGCAATTTTCATAGATTTTTCTTCACTTTTCACCATGAATATTAAATTTTCAAAATCTTCCAAATGTGCTTAAAATATATGGTAAAATCTAAAAATTTTGCATAGAAGTAAAGCTCGTACCTCAAGGAACTTGAATCTAGAAAATCTCACTTGATTCCACCAAGAAATCTTCAAATTTTACTTGCCCTAGCCCTCAAAATCGCAAACTCAAGTTGGGGAAGACGATAGGAGGCGTTAAAAATGGTAATTTTAGACCAAAAATTCACTTTTAACCGTTCGTCAAACAGCTTTCTTGAACCGGCGCTTAAACACGAGTAAGTGGCGCTTAGGAGCCTGCCTCTCGGGTTGGCTCATGATTAAGCACGAGATGTGGTGCTTAGGTGGCAGTGCACAATTTTTAAAATTTTTAAATTTAAGTAAAATGCACTATTAGTCTAAGTAAACCACCCCTAAATGGTATCATTTCACTTAAATGACTATTTTTACTTCCTATAACTTCCTTCTCTCTCAAAATTCTCCATAATAATTAATTCAATTTGAGGCTAAAAATAACACAAATTTTCATTAAAAATAAACTTATATTAATTCACAAACAAGTACAAACACATTTAACACTTAGTTCTCTCTCCAAATAGTCTTGGATAAGAAAATTTTCCTAAGTACAAAACCAAGTACAAACACATTTAACACTTAGTTCTCTTTCCAAATAGTCTTGGATGAGAAAATTTTCAAACACATTTAAAACTTAGTTCTCTCTCCAAATAGTCTTGGATGAGAAAATTTTCCTAAGTAGACATTTAACACTTAGTTCTTCTCTCCAAATAGTCTTGGATGAGAAAATTTTCCTAAGTATAAAACACTTAACACACAATCTTGGATGAGAAAAATTTCCTAAGTACAAAACACTTAACACACATTTACAATAAACACATAAGTGACCACAAACACTAAACACAAGACATAACACTAACACACTTAAAAACATGACTCCAAACACACAATTCCTAACACTTAACTTAATGCCACTATTCATTAAAAGGAATGAATTCTTGTCTCTCAGTAGTCTCTCCTGAAATATAAAGTTGATAAAACAGAAGGTGGTGACGAGCTCTAATACTATCATCTTCGATCCACTTTTGCTTAAGGAACATCACCTTATTTACTATCATCTTCGATCCACTTTTTCTTAAGGAACATCGCCTTATCTGCTTCCTCTACATAATTGGTATGGCTGAATTGCATCTTAAGTTGTCACCCGATATGTTCTAGATGAGCATGCAATTCAAGCACCTTAGTCTCTAATACAAATATAGTATTCTCCATCTGGTTGATCTTCTCCGATTTCCCTTCAATACTAACGGCTAAGAAACCGTTATGCATCTCCTGTGCACTTTCACTAATGAACTTCTTCCTCATGGCTTCTTCCTTCATCTTCAAATCCATCTCCCATGAAGACATTTTCTCTAAATCTCTCTCTTTCTTATACTTTTAGAGCTAAAAATAATCCGGGGTGAAATTCCTTCACAAACCCCTTATATTTATAGGCCTAATTCCCCCTCATAACATCTAGGCACGACTAGAAACTTCCAAGACACGTTTATTCCAACTAAATTCCAGTTACACCTTCTAGAAATCAAAATTTGCACATGTGATTAAATTGCCGCGCTTAAGCGCCGGATCTTACGCTTAAGTGCTAATGCACATTTTTGCACCAGTCAACTTAATGTCTAAATTCTTATTCTAACATGTCTAAGTCACTAAATAAAGTCTAAAAATCATTACTAGCACATAATAAACTCAAAAATATTACCCCAAATTTCTTAATCAGACTCAAAACAACAATCAAAGCAAAAACACACTGAAATTATGGGTTGCCTCCCACAAAGCGCTTGGTTTTACGTCGTCAGCCCGACCAGTGTTCATTCCAGTTGACCCAACATCATTCCATTATTATATTTTGCTGATTCCCTATATAATAAGGTTCAGTCAATGTCCATTCCCTTTAAATATTTTTTAGAATCATTAATATCTAAGGTTTCAGTCTATGACCATTCACTTTAAATACTTTCTCAGTTTTAGGATCTTTGATATCCACAGCTCCATAAGGATAAACTTTTATCACAATAAATGGGCCCATCCACCTGGACTTAAGTTTGCCTGGAAATAATGTAACCTTGCATTATATAGCAAAACTTGTTGCCCTGGCTGAAAATTTTTAGTAAGAATCTTTCGATCATGCCACATTTTTATCTTTTCTTTATAAATCTTAGCACTCTCATAAGCTCATTTAATTCCAATATACTTTATGCTCAACTTCAACTGGTAAGTGACAAGCTTTCCCAAAAGAGACATTCCTGTATGAGTTTGTTATGAAGTCCTATAAGCCCACAAAGCATAGTCAAGTTTGACTGACCAATCCATTTTTGTTGGATTTACATATTTTTCGTGACAAGCTTTTCACAATATTAGCCTATATGGGGACATTCCTATAGGAGTTCTATATGCAGTCAAGCCCACATCCCAAATATTAGCCTATATGAGGACATTCCTATAGGAGTTCTGTATGCAGTCCTATAAGCCCACAAACGCTTTCCCAAATATTAGCCTATATGGAGACATTCCTATAGGAGTTCTATATGCAGTCCTATAAGCCCACAAAGCATAGGTAAGTTTGACTGACCAATCCATTTTTGTTAGATTCACAGATTTTTCCATAATTCTTTTAATTTTTTGATTGGTTTGACTGACCAATCCATTTTTTTTGGATTCACAGATTTTTCCATAATTCTTTTAATTTCCTGATTAGATAATTCAGCCAATAGTTTGACTGACCAATCCATTTTTGTTGGATTCACAGATTTTTCCATAATTCTTTTAATTTTCAGATTGGATAATTCAGCCAAACCACTTATCTGAGGATGATAAGCAGTAGCAATCCTATGATTTATATGATATTTCTTTACTTTATAATGGGCTTTTCTGAAATGACTTCCCTCATCAGTAATGATAACTCTCGACATCCCAAATCTAAAAAATATGTTTGTTTTCAAAAATTTTACATCACTTTGAGCATCACATTGAGGTAAAGCAACATCTTCTATCCATTTGGATACATAGTCCACTGGTAACAAAATATATAAATCTCTGAAAGAAGGTATACATGGTCTCATGAAATCTAATTCCCAAACATCAAATATTTCAACTTCTAGCATATAAATGAGGGGCATCTCATTTCTTCTAGAAATATTGCCTACTCTTTGACATCTATCACAAGTTTTGATATAAGCATTAACATCTCTAAAAATTGTAGGCCAATAAAATCTAGATTGTAGAATTTTGTATATTGTTTTATCAACACCAAAATGTCCCCCAAAATCAGAATTATGACATTTTTGGATAATTTCATAAGTTTCTTCTAATTGTACACATCTTTGAATGATCAGATCCTTTCCTTGTTTATATAAATATGGGTCATCCCAAAAATAAGTCTTAGCTTCAAAAATAAATTTCCCCATTTGTTGGTATGTCATTCCATAGGGTTTAAGATCACTAACAATATAGTTCACAATGTCGGCATACCACGGAACACACCACTCATTTATAGTGACTAGTTTTTCATCTAGAAAACGTTCATTAATTTTTTTTTTCAAAACAGAGTTGTTTTTCTAATTCAAACCTGGACAAATGATCAGTAGTTTGATTTTCAGTTCCCTTCCGTTCTACTATTTCAAAATCAAATTTGTAAAAGAAGAATCCATCTTATAAGTCTCGGTTTAGTATCCTTCTTTTTCATTAAGTACTTAGTAGCAAGAAGAATCCATCTTATAAGTCTCGGTTTAATATCCTTCTTTTTCATTAAGTACTTAATAGCAGAATGATCTGTTTGCATTGTATAATGAGTTGCAATCAAATATGATCTAAATTTATCAAAGGCATATACTATTGTTAATAACTCTTTTTCATCAAATATGATCTAAATTTATCAAAGGCATATACTATTGCTAATAACTCTTTTTCAATTATTTATAATTAATTTAAGTTTCATTAAGAGTTTTACTAGCATAGTAAATAACTTTGAAAATTTTATCATATCTTTGTCCTAGAACAACTCCAATGGCATAATCACTTGCATCACACATAAGTTCAAAAGGTTTTTTCCAATTTGGTAAAACTATAATTGGTGCAGTGATTAATATTTTTTAATAATTTAAAATTTTTAGGCATTCCTCATCAAAATTGAAAATTGCATCTTTCTCCAATAAATGGCATAAAGGCTTAACAATCTTAGAAAAGTCCTTAATTTATCGCCTGTAGAATCCATCATGTCCTAAAAAACTTTCAATTTTTCTTACATTTTTGTTGGATAAGGTAAATTAGCGATCACTTGAATTTTAGTAGGATCTACTTCCATACCATTTTTTGATATTTGAGGTAAATTAGTGATCACCTGAAATTTTTAGCAGGATCTACTTCCATACCATTTTCTGATATTTGATGACCTAATACATTTCCTCCTGCTACCATAAATTGGCATTTTTCCTAGTTAAGGACTAAATTTGTTTCTTCACAACGCTTAAGAACTTTAGATAAATGTTCAAAACATGAGTCAAATGAAGTTCCAAACACTGAAAAGTCATCCATAAACACTTCAATCTCTTTTTCAATTAAATCACAAAAAATTACCATCATACATCTTTAAAACATAGTAAAGGCATTACATAAACCAAAGGGCATTCTTCTAAAAGCAAAAGTACCATAAGGACTGATAAATGTTGTTTTCTCTTGATCCTCAGGAGATATTTGAATTTGGTGATAACCGATATATCCATCCAAAAAGCAAACGTATTTATGCCTAGCTAGTTATCCAGCATTTGATCTAGAAATGGTAGTGAAAAATATTCTTTCCTAGTGACAAGATTTAATTTTCTATAATTAATGCATATTCACCACCCTGTAACTTATCTAGTAGGTATTAACTCATTATGCTCATTCACATTTACAGTTACTTCTCCTTTCTTAGGAACACGGTGAATTGGACTAACCGATGCACTATCTGAAATAGCGTAGATAATTCCAGCATCTAACCACTTTAAAATTTCTTTCTTAACAACCTCTTTGATAACAGAATTTAATCTCCTTTGTTGATCAGCCCTGGGTTTTCATTTTTCTTCGAGATTAATTTTATGCATATAAATTGAAGGACTGATTCCTTTAATATCAGCAATTGTCCATCCGAAGGCTTTCTTAAAATTTTTCAAAATTTTCATCAGCTTTTCTTCTTCTTCCTTTGTTAACTTCGAGGAAATTATAACAGGTAAAGTAGAGGAATCTTCTAAAAAGGCATATTTTAAATGTTCAGGAAGTAGTTTCAACTCAAGTTCTGGAGGTTTTTCAATAGATGGACAAAATAATTTATCTTTGTCTATCGTGTCCAAAATTTCGAAACTTTCATGAACATAACTTGAATCTTCCTTAAAAAGGTTTACACATTGATCTCATTCCTTTTCTTGCTCGTGTTCCAAATCTTTTTCTTCAAATTTTTCTCTTCCTTAAAAAGATCTTTACATTGATCTAATTCCTCTTCTTGCTCGTGTTCCAAATCTTTTACTTCAGATTTTTCTTCATAATTAGTCTTGAAATGACATTCGCTCAGATATCTTATAACATCCATTCTATAGCATTCATCATCTTTACCTTCTGTAGGGTACTTCATTGATTTTGAAATGTTAAAAGTAACAGTTTGATCATTGATGCACATTGTTAATTCCCCTTTCTACACATCTATCATTGCTCTTCCTGTGGCTAAGAAAGGTCTCCCCAAAATGATAGGTATCTCTTTATCTTCCTCCATATCTAGCACAATGAAAACAACAGAAAAGATAAATTGATCTACTTTCACTAGAAAATCTTCTATAACTCCTTTAGAATAGGTTATTGAACGATCTGCTAACTGCAGAGTTACAGTAGTAGGGGTTATTTCTTCTAATCCTAATCTTTTAAATATTGATAATGGCATAAGGTTAATGTTTGCACCTAAATCACATAAAGCTTTCCCATAAAAATCTATCTCCTATTGCACATGGAATTGTAAAGCTACCAGAGGATCTTTAAGCTTTTCAAGAAGTTTCTTCTGAATTTTAACACTGCACTCCTCACTAAGTGAAACAGTCTCATTATCTTCAAAGTCCTTTTTCTTTTGAGAATATCCTTCATAAACTGTACATAGCTTAGCTTTTGTTCTAAGGCTTCAGCAAATGGAATATTGATTGTAAGCTTCTTAAATATTTTAAAAAATTTTAAAAATTGCTTATCCAACTTATGTTGTCGAAGTCTCTGAGGAAATGGAGGTGGTGGTTTTTTTAAATCAATTTTCAATGGAGAAATAGGTCTTTCAGAATCTTTCGGAGCGTCCTCTTTTGATTCTTTAATTTCTTCTCTCTCTACTTCAATCTCTTTTTGAACCCTACCTTACAACTCTCTTCTGCTTCTAAGTTACGGCTTTAACTTGCTCTTTATTCTGGTCTTTTGGATTTGATTCAGTATTACTAGGAAGTGTTTCTTGGGATCTATTACTTAAGGAACTTGCGATTTTCCCAAGTTGATTCTCAATATTTCCAATTGTAGCTCATTGACTTTGTAACTGATTACCCATTTGTAACACCACTTCTTCTATAGAGCATTTCTTATCCTTAAATTGTGTATTACTGTTGATCTGGAGGATAAGTAGATCTATAATTATTATTCCCTTGATTGTTCTAGTTTCCCAATGGGTTTCCTTGGTTGTTCCCCCATTGCTGATTATTACCATCCGAATTGTTATTTCAGTTAAAGTTGGGATGGTTCTTCCAACCTGGGTTATAATAATTGGAATATGAGTTATTATTGTAGCACACAATTCTAGAAAATTGGTAAGATGTAAATTTGGATCTTCAGTTGGTGATCCTACACAATTCTAAGTAAATTTGGATCTTCAGTTGGTGATCTCCCAAACTGATTATTTGATACCATTTGGATAATAGTGCAAGATGTAAATTTGGATCTTCAGTTGGTGATCTCCCAAACTGATTATTTGATATCATTTGAATAATATAAATTTGGATCTTCAGTTGGTGATCCCCCAAACTGATTATTTGATATCATTTGGATAATAGCTGAATTTGGATCTTCAGTTGGTGATCCCCCAAACTGATTATTTGATATCATTTGGATAATAACAAGTGGATCTTCAGTTGGTGATCCCCCAAACTGATTATTTGATATCATTTGGATAATAGCAAGTTTAAGCTCAAATGAATTAGCCACTATTGCAGGTTTTTGAATACTACAATGAAAGATCATTTTGATTAGCCATTGTACAACAAGATTAAGCTAAAATTCATCTACAGTAGGGTTGACAAATGAATTAGCCACTACAGTAAGTTTTTGAATACTGCAATGAAGTTCATCAACAGTAGGGTTGACATAATTCTTTAAAGGTCTAAACTCTTGATGAATTTCAACATTTTGATTATTTTGGTTTGTCATTTCTGTAACTTTTTTTAAGATTTTTAATTTTTTTTTATTTTTCTCATTTTTTAATATTTCTTTCTAATTCAGAATCGTAGGGCACTAGTCCTTTAGAATCAGAACTACACATACACTAACATAAATAAAATAAATTAAAATAAAACATACAAAATAAGATACAATATTTAAAGTTTAAATAAGACTTTCTAAAAATAGAAATTTACTTGGTTTTCTTCCCCGACAACGGCGCCAAAAACTTGATCCCCTACTTAATGCTTGTGCACAGTATAACAATAGTTCTGATGGTTTTTTTCACTTATATTTCATTATTTTACAACAAAACAAAAACTTGATCTTGAAGAAAAATAAGAATTTAACTTTTTAATTTATATATATTTATATTGGGATACTACACAAGTATACGTATCGTTATCATGTAATATATGACTTTTTGATTAAGACCTGAATATCGAACTCACAGGGAAGATTATGCAATATGCACCTTTTAGAAAGTTTTTCTATTTTTAAAAAGATAATTACTTAAAATAAAAATGATTTTTGTAGGAATTTAAAACTAAAATATTTTTGGTATTTTTGATATTTTAACGAAACATTAACTTAAAAATATAACTAAAGTTTTTGTAGAAGAAAAGTACTTAATATGAAAATATCTTTCTTCTTATCATTAATCTGTAATAAGTATATGAATTCTGTTGTAGAAGTATGAAAATTGTGTTGTGCCAAATAGGAGCAATAATATTTTTTACCCTTACTAGAGATGCTATAAAGAATATATCTTCCTTACCATGAATCAATGATAAATATAAAAATTTGTTATGGAAGTATGCTAAATGGCCAAATAGGAGCAATAATATTCTTTACCCTTACTAGAGATGCTATAAAGAACATTGGTTAATCTATAGTGAATCAGTAATAAGTATAGGAATTCTGTTGTGAAAGTATGCAAATTGTGTTGTGCCAAATAAAAAACATTCTTTACCCTTACTAGAGATGCTATAAATAACATTGGCTAATTTAAAGTTTGAATAGTTCTGAAGACCAGCTAGGTAGGGAAGATACTAGCTCTCACTCTAAAGTTCCCTCGATTCCCTCCTTAAAGTTTGAATAGTTCTGAAGACCGGCTAGGCAGGGAAGATACTAGCTCTCACTCTAGAGCAAAGTTTGAATAGTTCTGAAGACCGGCTAGGCAGGGAAGATACTAGCTCTCACTCCAGAGTTATCTGAAAGACCGGCTAGGCAGGGAAGATACTAGCTCTCACTCTAGAGTTCCCTCGATTCCCTCCACCAGGGGGCTAACACGAACTAGAGATGCTATAAAGAATATTGGCTAATTTAAAGTTTGAATAGTTCTGAAGACCGACTAAAGGGAAGATACTAGCTCTCACTCTAGAGTTCCCTTGATTCCCTCCACCTGGGGGCTAAAATTTTCCTATCAGAACCTAAAACAATAAACCAAGTTGGGGGCTTTAATCTGTCACTTGAAAGTCCTCTAACTACACCCATCAATGAATATTTCCCTATTTATTTGCACTCAATCAAATGAACTACATTCTCATTCATACAACCTCATGTGATTCTTTCCAATTATTGATTGAGACAATACCAGCCCGATTCTTAAATGTTTTCACAACAAATTTTAACATCTGGATTGGCCAAATCAAGAAGTAAATGAAGTGCATGGATTTAAATCATCATAACTTCTTCCATCATTAAAGATCAATACTCTCCACAATTTCCATCCAAAACTTAATTACTTATCATTTTAAGAAAAAAGATAAAGAAAACTACTCAGAATCCATGGAGAAAAAAAAACCACACTTTAGTTTAAAAGAAGAAATCATTGTCAAACCAACAACAAATCTCGATTAAAACCAAAAGTGCTTAAAACAAAATATAAAAACTTATCTCAAGTCCTCCACCAAACTCTTGAAGTTCCTTTGAATTTCTTCTCTTTTACAATCACTCAAAACAAAATAACAAAAAATGATAAAGTAAATAAAAAGTGGTTCCTGAAAATCTCTCTAAACTAACTCCCTAGAGAAGAACTTTCAAAACTTGTCAATTTTTTTAGGACATACTTTTCAAACCTTTTCAGGACTCTTTTCTAAGTCTTCTCTTCTTTCTTTTATAGTTTTCCAAGAGGTGCCTTGGGATCTTTTCAAAATGTGTCTTGATCCAATGCATTTCCAAGAGATGCATCCTTTCATGATAATTTTTGTCCATGGTGGTTACAACCACCTATTAAGCCAATGGGAGCCTCAAAATTTCATGATAATTTTTGTCCATGGTGGTTACAACCACCTATTAAGCCAATGGGTGCCTCAAAAATGTCTTTGAAATTTGTGAAAACTGATTTTACTCGTCTACTAACTGCCACTGGCGCTTACGCACAGGGTCTCGGTGCTTAGGCGTGGCCTTCTCTATTTAACCGGTGCTTAAGCACCGAATCTAACACTTAGGCGCCAAAACTCTTTTGCACAATTTTTCACCTCTTTGCTTCAAATTTGATCCTTTTTCACTCCTTTAAGCATTTTTCCATTTTTACTTGTATCTATAGGAAAAACACAAAAATACCTTCCATTAAAGCACAATATCTCAAAAATAGATATAAAAATGTGCCTAAAAATACTATATATTTTAGGTGTATCACTTTGAATATTTTTTAAAAATGATTAACAATCATATAATCAATGATGTCCATTATGTAACATTTTTCATTAGGATACTTCATTTTTTTAAGCACATTAAATGTAATTTCTTGATCATTCACTCTCATGGTTAATTTTTATTTTTACACATCTATCATTACACGTCTGGTAGTAAGGAAAGATCTCCCCAAAATAATAGGAATTTCATTATCTTTTTCTATATCTAGCACAATGAAATCAATAGGGAAGATAAATTTATCCACTTTAACCAATGCAACCTCTATAACCCCTTTAGAATAAGTGATAGATCGACCAACTAACTGTAGGGTTATAGTAGTGGGAGATATTTCCCCTAAACCTAACCTTCTGAATATAGATAAATGCATGAGGTTAATGCTCGCTCCTAAATCACATAAAACTTTTCCATAAAACATTTCTCCAATTGCACAAGGTTTGGTAAAGCTACAAGGATCTTTGAGTTTTTAAGAAAGCTTTTTCTAAATTATTGCACTACATTCTTCACTAAGTGCAACACTCTCAAAATCAACAAACTTCCTCTTTTTAATTAAAAAGCTTTTAGAAATTTGGCATAACTTGGCATCTGTTCCAATGCTTCTGCAAAATGAATATTAATTGTAAGCTTCTGAAAATCTCGAAAAATCTAAAAAATTGTTGATCCAATTACTACTATATAAGTTTTTGAGGAAAATGAGCTTGTGGTCTTTCTATACTGATCTTAGTTGGAGAGACAGGTGTTTCCACTTTAGGAATAGTTCCTTCAGGCTTCTCAGCCTGTTTATCTTCTCTTTCAACTTCAATCCCTTTTAGAACTCCAACATTTATATCCTTTCCTCTCCTTAGTTGGACAACTTTAACCTGTTCTTATTCTTTATTTTTATCTTTGAGATTGGTCTAATATTACTAGGAAGTGTTCCCTGAGGACTATTTCTAAGTACATTAGCAATTTGTCCTTGTTGATTCTCAATATTTCGAATAGCACTTTGACTTTGTAATTGGTTACCCATTTGTAACGCCACTTCTTCTATAGGAAACTTATTCTCTATAACTTGTTGATTACAGTTAAATCCAGGAAGATAAGTAGGTCTAAGGTTAGAATTACCCTGATTGTTCGAATTTTCCAATGAGTTTACTTGATTGTTCCCCCATAGTTGACTTCTACAATTAGAACTGTTATTCTATATAAGCTTGGATGGTTTTTCCAACCGTGGTTGTAATAATTGGAATTTGGGTTATTGGGTCTATTTTTAGCATTTATAGTTTCTAATGAAGTTTTAGAATTAAGCATTTGTGCTAATGAATTTTCTTCAATAAAATGAGGTGTTGAAGAAAAATTAATTCAATTTGGTCTATTTTCCTAAATAATGTGACAAGTTAAGAAGCAACTATTTAAATAGCATCATTATCATGAACTGGCTACTTTCTTAGGATTTACCCTTTTAGAAGGCCATTGAAATTTATTTTTAGCCATCTCTTCTATTAATGAATAAGCTTCATCAAATGGTTTAAACATTAATGAATCTCTAGCAGTAGCATCTATGATAGATCTAAGGGATCCTACTAACCCATTATAAAAAGTTTGAATGATTAACCAGTCTGGTAAAGCATGATGTGTACACTTTCTAAGGAGTTTCTTAAATCTTTCAAAAGCTTATATATTGACTCTCCTTTATACTAAGCAAAAGAAGTAATGTCATTTGTGAGCTTAGCAATTTTTGAAGGTGGAAAATACTTGGCCAAAAATTTTGTGCTAAATCTCCCTAAGTTCTTGTAGATCAAAATGATAACAAATTTAACCACATCTTAGCTTTATCCATTGATGAAAAAGAAAAAATTCTAAGTTTGATTCCATCGTTTGATATGACATCATTCTTAAATGTAGCTCACAATTCTTAAAAACTTGTTAAATGTAAATTTGGATCCTCAGATGGTGTTCCTCCAAACTGATTGTTTTATATCATTTGTATAATTACATGTTTAAGTTTAAATGAATTAGCTACTACATCAAGGGTTTGAATACTTAAGTGAATTTCATCTGTCATCGGATTTGCATAATCCTTAAAGGTCTTTGTAAACTATGATTTTCATTGTTAGTATTTTGAATCTCGATATTATGTGAAGTGTTTTCCATATCTTAAAAATTATGAATTATTCCTTATTTTTTATTTTTTTTAATAGTACGTCTTAATTCAAAATTGTAGTGCACTAAACCTTCAGATCCCGAACTAGCATACAAATGATAAAATTTCAAAAAATAAAATAACACACAAAAAATAAAATAGATTTTTTTATTTTATATTTTTGGATTTTTATATTTTTTTTGGATTTTTGATTTTTTAATTTTACTAAAACTAAATCTACAATTCAAATAAAATTAAAAGTCAAAAATTTCAGTTACTTTTGCTGGCAACTGCGCCAAAAACTTGACCCGACTTGGGGAAAGCTATAACTAATATAAGATTTTCACAATATGGGTACTACAGAAGTATACGTATCGCTTCAAATAGTATAAGTTTTTTCCTTAAAAGCCCTAGTATCAATGTCATGGGGAAAGCTATAACTAAATAGACTTGTAAAATATCTACCTAAATTGCAGATAAAATAATAGTAGAACAATGTTGATATGTTTACAAAGGTTATTCTAAATTTAACCATAAAGTAACAACTAAGTTTAACAGTTTAATAAAGTAAAGCTAACGAGAAAAGATCTTTCCCCATGCAAAGAGACATTAATTTGTGTAGGATTTAAATGATTAAAAATAAGAAGATGTATTTTGACAAAAATGATCATTTCTATTCTTTACCCCCTACCGTAGCTTGCAAATAAAATTGGCTAATTTAGAGTTTTTCACCAGCTTATGTAGTAGTGCTGAGTAGATTCTAGCCTCTCACTTCCAGATTCCTCACAGTTCCCTCTCCATAGGACTCACTAGGAACCCTTACGATCCAAACTCTAAACCAAATTGATATGACGATCTAGTCTGTCACCCTAGAAACATCAACTTTACACCTATCAAAACTTATCTTCTTATCTATTTGCACTCCCCCTTTGGTGATCACAACGACTCTGCCCAGAATGAAGTGTGACACTCACTAGTTAGGTGAAATCATAGCTCTCCTAGGTTATTATGTTTCTCAACGTATTTTAAACTCACAAGTGACCAATTTTTAAAGTTAATGAAGAATCAATGAAAATGACATCATAATTTTTAAAATAAAAATAAATCTTTAAATCAATCTCATCCCACAAGATTAATTCCTATATGCAAGGAGAAAGAAAGAAAACTACTTAAAATTCATAGAGATTAAACAAAAACACATGATTTATATTGAAATCTAACTCTTAAAAATAAAACCTAAACACAAATACAAAGTACATTATGTCTTCTCCCCCACACAAATTATGGAGCCTCCTTCAAGATATCTCCAAAATCTTACTCTTACGAACACAAATCACACTAACACTCACACTTAAATACAAAAGTAATACTTCCTAAAGCCTTCTACTGCTTTTAATAAGTCTTCCTCTTCTTCCAATTTTTGGCCCTATTAATAGATCTCTAAAAGTAACTAAGGGTTGCTTCAAGCACCTCTTCAAAATTTGGTCAAATTCATTGTATCTTATAGAAAGGTGGTTGCTGGAGCTATAGCACCAACCTGGGAGCTATATCACCCAATACACTTGTAAGGTGACACTATAGCACTAGGGGTGACACTATGACACCAAACAAAGTAGCCCACTTTTGCTCCGTTTTTCCTCATTTTCTCTAAATATCTATTCCATGTACCTGAAACCAAAAATATACAAAATACCTTCCTTTAAAGTGTAAGTTTAATAAAAATATGCACAAAATGATCATAAAATATACACTAAAATTAGGTAATTTTTAAGTGGATCAGGTTCCAACTCAGATTAACTCAAAATTGAGTTGAGGTATGATATAAGTGGTCAGCTAGTTCAGACCTATGTTGGACCTGGATTGACTTGGGTTGGACTTGGGTTGACCTAGGTTAACATAGGTTGAGCTTGGTTGATCTGGATTGGACATGGATTAGATCTGGATTGGACCTAGGTTTGAGCTGGGTTGGACTTGGGTTGATATGGGTTGGACCGAGGTTGATCTGAGTTGGACTTCGATTGGCCTAGATTGACTTAGGCTAGATCTAAGATATAATTGGGTTAGACTTGGGTTAACTTGGGTTTATAGATTTGGCTTGTATTAACCTGGGTTGGACTTAGGTTAACCTGGGTTGGACCTGGGTTGACCTATATTAGTTCTAAGTTAGATCTAGGTTAACTTAGGTTGACTTGGATTGGACCTAGGTTGATTTAGTTTGGACCTGAGCTGACATGGGTTGGATTTAGGTGATTTGGGTTAGACCTAAACTAACTGAGGTTGGACCTGAGTTGGACCTTGGTTAACATGGGTTAGACCTGGGTTAACTTAGTTCAGTTTTGGTTTGGGACTTGAGTTGACTTGGGTTGGACCTCAGTTGACTTGAGTAAGAATTTGGTTGGACATGGGTCATGTCAAGTAAGGTTGCGTTAGGTTTGGGTCAGGTCTGGTTATGTTCGGGTCAGGTCAAGCTATAGTTTGGTTTAAGGTTAGGTAGGGTTCGGGTCGATCTGAGTCAAACTGAAACCCAAGCCTAATTCAAGGCTATAGATTTAAGTTAATCTAGTCTAACCCTAAATTAAAATTAAAAAGCTTAAACTTAAGTAAAAGAGAAGGGAAGAGAGGACTTACTGGAGAGAAAACTATTCAAAGGAGGAGGCTCGTCGGAGAAGATTTTCTTCCTTCTTCTTTCTCTACTAAGAGCACTCAAAGCACATGTACCATTCTGGAAGATAGTTAAAAGGTCATTTTTTTATAAGTTGGAAAGGTGGAGGTAGGAGTCTTGATCATCATCCATTCATTATAGACCAACGACTTGGATTATTCTAGCAGTTTCAATGATTGTTACTCGCGTGGTAGTGAGACGCAGCGTAGCGATAGGGTGGCACTGGTGTGGCACTAGCATAGCATGGAAAGTAACCACACCAAGATCGAGTGTGGTCATGCTTAGGAATCCCCTGACATAATCACTCTGGGGTACTTTGGAGCGTGATCACGTTCAGGCCAATATTGATCATGCTAGAACCCTTTAGGGCGTGATTACACTGGCAAGTATGATCATGCCAGACCAAATTTTGGCGTGATACCTTTAGGCCAAAAGTTCATTGTGCATGTGTTCAAGTGGGTCAACTATAACAAATAATGAGGACAAAAACCACCATCTTATAAAACTTTCATTTCAGTCTATGCGATACTTTTTTATCACACAATAGGCCTGATGCACTCATTCACTTTAACCAACAAACATGAATTCTACTGCTAAAATCTACATCTTAATCACCATCACTTTGAGTAATAGACCTGAGATATCTATAACATTCACATATTTTAATGATTTATTTACCTATAGTTATAACTCTACCAGTAGAGCTACTAATAATAAACTTACATTCCATGTAATTTGTTGTAGTTTTACTTGATTGAAGGCCTTTAGACTCTAAACTAGAACACATGAATTAAAGTTTTTTCTAAACTTTTTCATTATTCTTATCAGCAAGAAGTATATCACCAGTGAAAAGCATACACCAAGGTACACCATTTCGTAAATGTCCAGTAAGAGCATCCATAACTAAAGTAAAAAAGATATGTGTTTAAAGCCAACCTCAGATGTAATCCAGTTGAAATAGTAAACTAATTGGTCAATCCCCCTCTTCAAACACAAGTAATAGCTCTTGTATACATTTCGTTAATGACTTGAATACAATTCATATCAACACCTTTCTTCTATAGAACTCTCTAAAGGAATTTTCTTGGAACCTTATCGTAAGCTTTTTCTAAATCATTAAACATCATATGTAGATCCTCTTTATTCTCTTTGTAAGTCTCCATAAAAAATCTCAATCAATGTATATCTTCCAAAGTAGGCCTGCTCAACATAAGTCCTAACTAATAGTGAGAAATCTTTGTTTCACATCTTAACCCTCACCCATAATTTTAAAGTATGACACATCAACTTAATTCCTAAATAGTTTGCACACTCTTGTACATCCCCTTTATTCTTAAAAATGGGGACCAAAATGCTCTTTATCCACTCCTCATACATCTTTTTAGTTTTTGAAATAATATTAAAGAGCTTAGTAAGTTAAGAAACTTCCAAATCTCCTAAATATTTCCACACTTTAATTGAGATATCATCAGGTTCTATTGATTTTCCAACCTAGATTTTTTTTAAAGCCTCCTCAACTTCTTTTTTACCAATGCAACAAAAAAAAATCTTTTAATATTATTAAAAATATTAAGAACACTAGGCTTGATTGTATTTTCAAAAACCTCATTGAAAGTTTATCAAAATAGCTCAACCACCATTGTTGAAAAGTACTTTTGATTTCATCTTTAATACATTTTACTTGAGTTTTATAGTATTAACTTTTTTTTTTTGCTTTGTTGAGATATTTTGTACATATATTTTTTACCCTCTTTAGCATTTAATCTATTATATACACTAAAAGTATATTTTTTAGTGTCCCAAATTATTCTCTTAGGTTCTACGGGTCACCTTATATTTTTCCAGTTCTTTATGCTTTTAATTTTAAACTATTATTTATAACACAATTTCTTATATTTTATTTTTTCTTCCACCTTATTATTCCACCACCAACTTTTTTTTATCTATAAAAACTTTTCCATTTGATTCTCAAAGTACATCACACATAGAATTTGCTTATGCATGAACATCTCAAATCTTGAAATCTGTATGTTTACTCATAATAATATATTTATTTGCCTTTAAAGTTCCCCGATTACAATGATTGCTAGTATTCTTTATCTTAGAACTCTTCATCTTAAAATTCAAAACTAATAATTGATGTCAAGTACTTCAATTTTTTATTTTGAATGACCTTACAATCTTTAAATTCTCGACGATTTATTCTTCTCATAAAAAAATAATCAATTGTGTTTTATTAAGTCCATTGCTATAGGTAATAAATCTTATCTTGCAATTTTTAAGAAAATTATATTCCATTGTAGTCTCTAAGTTATATATTTATTTATTAAATTTTACTTAAGAAAATTATTCTTAACTTTATTATTTCTTTTTAAACTAAAATTTAAAGTGCACGCAAAAACACTCTCATTCACCCCCTCCCTCTTTAGTGTGCGACTCGCTCCATTATTAGACATGAAAATCTTATAAATATTTTTATACATAGTTATAAAGATGCATAATAATCACTTTAGGTTAAATCTTGAGGTTATTTAGCATATTTTATCATAATGGACTACAACCCACACAAGGGCTAAGGACGAGTGTCATTATAGTAAATTCTTTGAGGCATCAAAAGAATAGTATAGACCATGAGAAGATTAATTTGGTTTAGGTTGACTACATAGATGATTATGATCAGGGGATTAAAGTTCTCCAAGATTTGTTATAATTAATTATGATAAGGAAGAGGCATGAATAAAAAAAACATGTTTTCGGATGCAATGTGTAGAAGTGTGCTGATTGGATGAAATCTATGAAGTTTTATGAATACACTTTTCTGTCCATATTAATGTTTTGTAAAAGAAAGTATAACATGGCCTAAGAGTAAGACATTATTATAACATCAAGATAACGAGACCACCCCACAACATTCATGTTCTAATCATAAAGGAAAAAAGGGGTAGCCATCTTTGAATGTTTTTTCTAAAAATAGACAAAGGTACTTTGTAGGGAGCTATGATGGAAATTTAAATATCATAATGTGATGTCAGAGAGACACAACTCGATCCTCAAGTTATCATTAATGTTGAGGAAGTGATTACTCTAAGGAGAAACCATATGCTAGTTTTAAGGATATACAACCCTTAATAATAAAGAGCATTGGTTCCCAAGAAAATGTTTCTCTCAATGATAGAGTGACCTACCAGTGGAAACTATTAAAATGATTGTAAAAAATTAACTAATAATGAGGAATATAATGTAGGAATAGCTTTCCCTAAGTTTTTTAGGGATACAATTAAATTGTTATGACTCCAAATACACTCCATAGAACTTATGATAATGCCTTCCATACAGGTATAATCCTCCAAGGATGATTTGGGTGATAGTTTGAGAGACTGAATGCTAGATTAAAAGAAGGATATTAAGAGACAATTTGTGAAGATTGAGTATCTTGAGTCATTCAAGATAGAGGTTATTTAGAGGGGAGCTTACTCGCTTTACTTGTGTGACAGAGTGAGAACTAAAGAAGGAAATTTTTATGCTCGATGGGATATGGATAAATTGGCCAAATGTCTATTAGCTTATTGTAATAAAATATTCATTACTTCTTATGAGGTGAAAAGGGGAACTACTCTAAGTGAAGAATTATGGGTAAAGTGTGTAGTCGTTGGTACAGGATGATGAAAAGTTGAGATATCTGTAAAACTCAATGTACTAACAAGACAAATGTTAGAGGAATATGACTAAGTTAAAGTTTAATGATCTAAAGAGCCTTCATGTTTTGGTAATATGTGAAAATACTACATGGACCAAGGAGTCTGCATGTTAGTATACCTCAAATATATGTACTCCTGCACCTTATAAAATTACTGAACCATAGCCCTAATTCTAAATTAGATGGAAAAGGTGTGTTGTTGAATCACACAAATGAATTTTACGCATGCTAACACATAAAATTAACTAAAGAGTTATCTCATAACATCATTGAAGTTTGGGGATGACCATAAGGAAGACCTAAATGTCTTATATGGGTGACGAGGCCGTGAACAATTAGGATAGATATGAGAGGGTGAATAAGTAAATGGTGCATGAAATGAATGTTTGTTCTTGTTTATAATGTTGTTATACTATTTTTTTTTAAAGGAGTACATAAAATATTATTTACCATTTGTTTTTTGAGAATTAAACACTGAGTGAGGTGGCCTTTAAACTTTTTTTGTTAATCTCTTTATATATTCTAAGGAATACCAATGTGTAGTGTTGTGATACTACTAGAATAATTGATCACCAGCATGCCTTAGAGTAAAATCTTTTAGGGAGTGTTATTAGTATTAAGAGACTCACAATTTGTGTCCCCTTGAGACTGAAATTTGTTTCATTAAGAATTGAGAGATTTATGGATTTGTGCTTTTAAATTATGTCATGATAGATGAGAAAATGTGATACCTAAAATAATAAAAATATGAATGATTTTTAGGTATGTTGGGAATTTTATTTTGCATGACATGTTTAAGGATTGTATTTGGTAAGATGCTTGCATTATGATATAAGCGAATGACAAAAATCTTATTAAATTCAAACAATTTATTGTATTTGATTATGATGTTACTATGGCGATGCTTTTTTAAAGAAGGATATGCCACTATCTCCTTATTTATAAAATGATAAGCTCGATTGGTGGATATGAAATCGTCTCATAGTGTATATAGCTAACTTTGAGAATTCATTGAGTAAGGGTGACGCTGGCTAAATTAAAAAAGTAAACTTTTTAATTATATGCTTATATACTACTAAATTTTAAAGTATGCATTATGAGCATCAATATATTTGTTCATGGAAAGGATATGAGTGAATTCTCTAATTTAGGATTTCTATTTGGAATAGAAAGAGGGGTAGAGGCCAAATCAAACGGATCACTAGAGTAGCCATCACTAAAAATTATAGGGATGCCACTTCAGATCATTAAGAACATCTCTCATCTTTGATTTACTAGTTTAGAGAAGAGCACTGACATCTCTGTAAGAGTTTCCCATGGTGGGCGGCTTGTACTACTCAAGGAGTTGTGAACTAACATGGTTGTTGAGGCTTTATTATTTTATAGGAGTTTTTTCATAGGATTTTGGGCCATATTTTTTTGGTATCTTATTGATCAAGGGATCATTTTTGTTGGTTTTAATTTTTATAGTGCTTAAGGTTCTTCATAGAAAAATATAGATTCAAATATTTGAAAATTTAATTAATTAAACATACATTTAAAGTGATATATTATCTTGAGAGATAGAACTATCACTTTATAATGAGTTAGATAACTTAAATTAAAAAATTTTGGATATTTTTATTGGTATGTGATTAAAATCAATAAGTTTTTCTTATATCCAACTCAAATATTAGATAGGATTTAGATTTAATATGGGCTGCAAACTTCCTATAAGAGAAAGCTTCTATAG
>JXCR01137628.1:108072-138784 GCA_002079205.1 Phalaenopsis hybrid cultivar | reverse complement strand
TAAATAAGAAAATACCCCTTTTTTTCTATTTAAACCACGCGTGCCACCTCATCCTACGACGGCTCCGAAAGCATGTGTGGCGCGCTCTAGTTGGACACCGCTGTCCACGTAGCTTGCTGACTCTGCCCGCTATTCACGTCTCAAAGCGCTGTCCGGCTCGATCTCCCCCGTCCGTTTGATACACGCTTGATCGAACGGCTCCCCGTCATTATCCCCGATAGAGTGATCCCGTGCCCGTCCAGACTAAAACCTTAAGATCTCGGCCTAGACTCAACCAAATCACTTCGGGTTTGATCCTATGGACTCGTCTAAGCGAGACGAACACGTCTATACGGCTAAGGTACCATGAAATCAACTTTAGGTAAATGGAGGATCAAAACAAGCTCGGGAGGAGGAGGATTTTTATACCTTTGCTCTGAGAAGGGAAGCTTTGATCAGAGGTGCTCGACACGTTCGTTGGGGTCCAAGGAGGCTAGGGATTGAGTCCCTGGCCTTGGTGTGAAGTGTAGGTGTGAATTCTACCAGGCTCTGTGGAAGGGGGATTTGATGGGGCTCTGGCTTCTTTCACTCCTGTGAAGTTGTGGGCACTAGCAATTGGAGGTTGGTGGAGTGTGGAGGTGTATTGGGCTCTGTCCTGGTTTCCGGCAGGGTTTCAAGCTTAAAATTGAGCTCTGGCAATGGGAATGGGTGAGGAAAAATAGTTGGGATGCATTGAGAGGAACTTAGGGAAGCTCTGTGTGAAGTTTGGAGAGGCCTTTCTGAGAAATTTTCAGCACTTAGTTCAATGGCCATGGAGGTGGCCTTTTATAAAAATGGGGTTATGGTGGCTGTCTTGGCCAATTAGGAGGTGTAATGTGGTGCTTAGGTCGAGGGCAGAGGAGCTCCATAGTTTGATTTGGATGAGCTGGCCTCTAGGTTTGATTTGGGCGAGATGCCATGGGTTTGGCTCTCAGTTTTGGGCTTTTCCGGCCACAAGGCTGGCCGTCGGGCCAGAGGGAGGTGACTAGGAGCTCAGGGAACCCAGAGGAATCCATCACAGCAATTTAATGCAAATGTGCTTGGATTTGGCAAAGATATCTTAAGCATGTGCATTTTTGGAAATAAGATCCCTTAATTTGGGGGACCTTTGGTCCATGGCTTGATTTAGGTGATTTCATGGTGTTTGGACTGGTCACTAAGTTCAACTAATGGCTGTGGTGGAGTGAATTTGGTGGCCTTAGGGTGGTTAGGTCACATTTAGTGCATGGGTCCAAGTGGGTGCAAATGACCAAAACTTGGGTTTGGACTAGGTTAGCCATCNAATGTGGGTGTATATGAGTGTAGATGAGTGTATTGAGTGTAGTGAGTGCCTTAGCTCCAGACCAACACCCAGGGTCAACCCTAAGGTTCAGCAACCCTAAGGGTGACTCATCTTGAGTTTCCCTGCAGTGACCCCACCTACTAAGTATTTAGAGGTTAGAGCCGAAATGTGGAACTTCAAGTTGAGTAAAGGAGAGGGTAGAATTTCTAATGGTGAGGGTTCCAAGTCTAGTCTTCTAGGAATAGTCAACAGGAAAAGTCCTATGGTTAGACCCTAGGCTATTAAAGAGGAGAAACTAAACCTCAACCAAAATTGAGGTCAACAAGCACGAAGAAAACACAACGAAAAACTTCATTACATCAAAGAAAATCCACTAGGTAATTTTTTACAAAATCATAAGATAATGAAGAGCACAATACTTAGCTTTTTCCCCTTGAAAGAAAGATGAAATTCTCTCCTACAAAGTCTCCCGCCGATCCATGCATTGCGAGAATATTCCCTTACAAATTCTCTCAAAATCCCCTCACCAATCTCTCCAAAAAAGGTAAAAATTTACATTTCTACTTCTATTCCAAGATCACTAAACATTCTCCACATTTTCTCACTCACACACATCCTCACACACACGCGCGCATGCCCATGAGAGGTGTCAAGCCCTTTTTTTTAAAGTGACAAATATTCCCTCAATTTTTCTAAGAGTCCAAAAGACATGTATCTTCATTCAAGAGCCTTATCCAAGTGTCTAGATTCATTGAATTGCTTCATGGGGTGTTTGAATCACTTAGGAGCCTTTTAGAAGATCAAAAATCACCAAAAATCGATCCATGACCGTCTAGGGCGCCTTCGGCGCGATTTTGGGCGTTGTTGGCACCGTTTTCTTATTGTTTTCTACTGTTTGATCCTGACTTAATGCTTATGCATAGTATAACAAAAGTTTTGACGGTATTTTTCACTTATATTTCTTTATTTTGCAACAAAACCAAAAACTTGATCCTGAAGTAAAATAAGAATTTAACTTTTTAATATATATATTTATTTGTATTGGGATACTATGCAAGTATATATATTGTTATTAAGTAATATATGACTTTTTGATTAAGACCTGAATATCGAACCCACAAGAAATATTATGCAATATGCACTTTTTAGAAAGTTTTTTTTTTAATTTTGAAAAAGATAATTACTTAAACTAAAAATGATTTTTGCAAGAATTTAAAATTTAAATATTTTTGGTATTTTTTATATTCTAACAAAACAGTAACAGCTTAAAAAGATAACTAAAGTTTTTGTAAAGAAAAGTACTTAATATGAAAATATCTTTCTTCTTATCATGAATAAGTAATAAGTATAGGAATTCTGTTGTGGAAGTATGCAAATTGTTTTGTGCCAAATAGGAGCAATAATATTCTTTACCTTTGCTAGAGATGTTGTAAAGAACATTGGTTAATTTAAAATTTGAATAGTTTTGAAGACCGGCTAGGCAGGGAAGATACTAGCTCTTACTCTAAAGTTCCCTCGGTTCCCTCCACCTGGGGGCTAACATTCTCATATTAGAACCTAAAACAATAAACCAAGTCGGGGGCTTTAACCTATCACTTTAAAGTCCTCTAACTCTACACCCATCAATGAATATTTTCCTATTTATTTACACTCAATCATATGAACTACATTCTGATTCATACAATCTCATGTGACTCTTTTCAATTGTTGACTGAGATGATACCAGCCGATGAACTACATTCTCATTCATATAACCTCATGTGCTTCTTTCCAATTGTTGACAATGACAATGTCGGCTCATTACATTCTCATTCATACAACCTCATGTGATTCTTTCCAATTGTTGACTGAGACAATACAAGTCTGACTTACATGTTCTCACAATAAATTTTAACATCTGGATTGGCCAAATCAAGAAGTAAATGAAGTACATGGATTTAAATTATTCATACAACCTCATGTGATTCTTTCCAATTGTTGACTGAGACAATACCAGCTCGGTTCTTTCATGTTCTCACAACAAATTTTAACATCTGGATTGGCCAAATCAAGAAGTAAATGAAGTACATTGATTATGTTCTCACAATAAATTTTAACATCTGGATTGGCCAAATCAAGAAGTAAATGAAGTGCATGGATTTAAATCATTACAACTTCTTCCAACATTAAAGATCATTATTGACTGAGACAATACCAGCCCGATTCTTACATGTTCTCACAATAAATTTTAACATCTGGATTGGTCAAATCAAGAAGTAAATGAAGTGCATGAATTTAAATCATCACAACTTCTTCCAACATTAAAGATAAATACTCTCTACAACTTCCATCCAAAACTTAATTAATTATCATTTTAAGAAGAAATATAAAGAAAACTATTCAGAATCCATGGAGAAAACAAAACCACACTTTAGTTTAAAAGAAGAAATCATTGTCAAACCAATAACGTCTCAATTAAAACCAAAAGTAGTCTAAAAAAATGATAAAAAACTTATCTTAAGTCCTCCAATAAACTCTTGATGTTCCTTTGAATCTCTTCTCTTTTACAATCGCTCAAAAAAAATAACAAAATGGATAAAGTAAATAAAAAGCGGTTCCTAAAAATCTCTCTGAACTAACTCCCAGAGAAGAACTTTTGAAACTTGCCAGTAAGTCCTCTCTTCTTTCTTTTATATTTTTTCAAGAGGTGCCTTGGGATCTCTTTAAAATGTGTCTTGATTCGATGTATTTGCCCAAGAGACGCATCCTTTAATGATAATTTTTGTTCATGGTGGTTATAACCACCTATTAAGCCAATGGGTGCCTCAAAAACCACTTTGAAATTCATGAAAACCAATTTTACTCGTCTAGTAACTGCCACTGGCGCTTAAGCATGGGGTCTCGGCGCTTAAGCATGGGGTCTCGGCGAGACCTTCTCTGTTTAACCGGAGCTTAGGCGCCAAAACTCTTTTGCACAATTTTTCACTTTTTTACTCCAAATTTGATCATTTTTCACTCTTTTAAGCATTTTTTCCATTTTTACTTGTATCTGCAAGTAAAACACAAAAATACCTTCCAGTAAAGCGCAATATCTCAAAAATAGGTATAAAAATATGTCTTAAAATACTATATATTTTAGGTGTATCACTCTTCATCATCACCGGCGTTGGCTCTGGCGTTGTTGGCGCCACCCTGCGCAACTCCACCATTTTGCTTCGTTTTGCTCCATTTTAGCTCTGTTTTGCCCCATTCCAGTTGTGTTAAGCATAAAAATAACCTTTTTTTAGAGTGTAATTTCATTCAAAATTGTGTGAGAAGTGTAAAAGAGATTAAACAAAGAAAGACATATCGAAATGTGTCATGACAAAATTTTCTTTCTTGCTCATTTTTTCTCCAAATTGCATTATTTTTTCTTCTTTTTCTCCAAAAGTCCATTTTCATTACCTGAAACAAAAAATATACAAAATACCTTTCTTTAAAGTGCATTATCATTTAAAATCACCGAATAGAGGCATTAAAAGTATGGAAATGGACGTATCAGCCAGTCATTAAAATTGCTCCCAACCCCTATCACCCAGAGCTTGGGATTGAAAGATAAGATAGCATAGTCATTCTAGCCCACACTGAGCCCAAAAAAGTATGGAAAGATCTCAATCAACCATGGTATTGCTATCCGCTAAAGGAATATAATGAAAGTCATGGCTATCGCGACTGAGTTCCATGTCACCTACTCGGATATCACACACTAACTATCAAAGATGGACCTCATCTCACTACAAAATGGTAACCTCAAGGAATATCGTAATTGTTCAAGGTACACAACCAGGTTGGTGCTAAAGTTGCCAGCTGAGCTTTCTCCCTCTGCTGCCGGTCGGAGGAGGATGCCTTACCCATGGACAAATGTCTTGGCTAAACCTGCTATCTACTTTTCGGACACAAGTAACAAGACTTCAAGCGAGGTCACATCAAAAAGTTTTGAGGTGTTCTTGAGAGAAATGAGAGACAAGAGAAATAAGAAAGAACTACATAGAGGTGGAATAAAACAACACAAAGAAGTAATCGACAAACTCACAAACTTATAATTCATGATAAAATTTAGAATTGTGTGAGGTAGAAGGGTATTCTTATTACATCAAAGCACCAGAAAAGAATCAAATCAAATGTACTTAAAGATGAACCGAAAATTAANAACTAAAAGTAGTCTAAAACAAAAAGATAAAAACTTATCTTAAGTCCTCCACCAAACTTTTGAAGTTCCTTTAAATCTCTTCTCCTTTACAATCGCTCAAAAAAAATAACAAAAAGGATAAAGTAAATAAAAAGTGGTTCTTGAAAATCTATTCGAACTAACTCCTAAAGAAGAACTTTTGAAACTTGCCAGTAAGTCCTCTCTTCTTTCTTTTATAGTTTTTCAAGAGGTGCCTTGGGATCTCTTCAAAATGTGTCTTGATTTGATGTATTTGCCCAAGAGGTGCATCCTTTCATGATAATTTTTTTCTATGGTGGTTATAACCACCTATTAAGCCAACGGGTGTCTCAAACACCACTTCAAAATTCATGAAAACTGATTTTACTCGTCTAGTAACTGTCACTATCACTTAGGCATGGGGTCTCGGTGCTTAAGCACGACCTTCTCTACTTAACCGGCGCTTAGGAGCCAAAACTCTGTTGCACAATTTTTCACCTTTTTACTCCAAATTTGATCCTTTTTCACTCCTTTAAGTATTTTTTTCCATTTTTACTTGTATCTACAAGTAAAACACAAAAATACCTTCCAGTAAAGCGCAATATCTCAAAAATAGGTATAAAAATGTGTCTAAAAATACTATATATTTTAGGTGTATCACTCTTCATCATCACCGACGTTGGCTCTGGCATCGTTGGCGCCACCCTGTGCAGCTCCATCATTTTGCTTCGTTTTGCTCCTTTTTAGCTCCTTTTCGTCCCGTTTTAGTTGTGTTACACTCCTAACAGATAGACCTACAAAATAAGCATAAAAATAAACTTTCTTTAAAGTGTAATTTCATTCAAAAATGTGTAAGAAGTATAAAATAGATTAAACATAGAAAGACATATCGAAATGTGTCAGGATAAAATTTTCATTCTTGCTCATTTTTGCTCCAAATTGCATCGTTTTTGCTTCTTTTTCTCCAGACTCCATTTTCTCTACCTGAAACCAAAATTATACAAAATACCTTTCTTTAAAGTGCATTATCATTGAAAATTGCCAAATAGAGGCATTAAAAGCATATGAAAAATTGCACATTTTTTAGGCGTATCAGCCAGTCATTAAATTTGCTCTCAACCCCTATCACCCAAAGCTTGGGATTGGAAAGGTAAGATAACATAGTCATTCTAACCCACATTAAGCCCAAAAAAGTATGGAAAGATCTCAATCAACCATGGTATTGCTATCCGCTAAAGAAATATAATGAAATTCATAGCTTTCACAACTGAGTTCCATGTCACCTACTCGGATATCACACACTAACTGTGAAGCATGGACCTCATCTCACTACAAAATGGTAACCTCAAGGCATATCATAATTGTTCAAGGTACACAACCAGGTTGATGCTAAAGTTGCCAGCTGAGCTTTCTCCCTCTGTTGTCGGTCGGAGGAGGATGCCTTACCCATGGACAAATGACTTGGCTAAACCTGCTATCTACTTTTCAGACACAAGTAAGAAGACTTCAAGTGAGGTCACATCAAAAAGTTTTGAGGTGTTCTTAAGAGCAATGAGAGACGATAGAAATAAGCAAGAACTACATAGAGGTGGAATAAGACAACACAAAGAAGTAATCGACAAACTCACAAACTTATAATTCATGATAAAATTTAGAATTGTGTGAGGTAGAAGGGTATTCTTCTTACATCAAAGCACCAGAAAGGATTCTAATCTAATGTACTTAAAGATGAACCGAAAATCAAATATATATATATATATATATATATATGATGATATTAATGGGTTTCAGTTGTGAGAAATGCTCTTCTAGGCTTTTTCAATGGTTAATTTTCCATTGATTCTCCTTCAAATGTTCTTCCATATTGTCCTCTGGGTGATAGTCCAGAAATATCGAACTGAGCGAAACCTGAACATTATATCTTCTTGAAGAAAACTCACAAGAGATGTATTGAAACTTGTATCATAATTATGTTTGAGTTTCAAGTATCCTTGGACATGAACAATTTTATAATCAATATCAATCACTTTGCCTTGGAGACATGTTAAGTCATGTGTCAAAGTCTGATAATCTTTATGAAGATCTTCTAAAGTGGCAGAAGATTAAGCAGTTGTACAAGAGGTAGATGTTCTGAGGTAGAGGTTGAAGGAATATCTATACCTCCTCCCATAGATCTCATTCCAGCATGCAAATGATATACTTGAACATTGGTTCTACTAATTGGCTTAAGAGGTCGCACCTGTGTCTCCCAACTCTCATATATTAATCTTGATTACTTACGTAAAGTAAAAATCAATGCAGGAAAACCTAATCCTCCAGTAGACTCACATCTAAGAGAAATATTCTGATAAATTATAGATCCAATATTTATATTCTTCATCTGTTGAATACAAAAATTCAAAGATGCTCCTCCTTGGCCAGCTCACTAAGATAATTAGTGGGAAGAAGTCATGTAGCAATAAAATAGTACCTTACCTTGGAGGGTACATTTAACATTGAGGTGGAGAAGTTTACTTTTTTCTTATTCTTAATTTTCCAAACTCTTATTTCGTCAATCAAAAATGCTATCACCTCTTCCAATTGTTATTCAATAGACTCAAATAAAGAATACTCACAGTTCAGAACATTTAGTAATTGGAATAAAGCATTGATGTGCTCAGGAGTAACTTCCACTCTTCTTCATCGAGCATAAACTTGATCACCAGAAGCTTTAGGGAAATTGGAGTAAAATTCTTGCATAATTGAAATAATTGCTACTGCTGTGAAGTAACAGAAACTTTCCCAGTGCTAGGCTATAATTAAGCTTTAAACCGCTCCCCCGGGATTGAGAAAAGCCTTCTCCCAAGTCAACATTCTATTCACAAGGAGATCCTTGTATCTAACTTTTAAGCCTTCAATTTAGAAAATTTCCCCGAATCAAACTCAAATCTTCCTTTTCCTTGCTTAGTTTTAGGAGCCATAATCTATAAAAAAAAATTTAAAAATTTTTACATATATTCCCAAAAAAATTCTTAAACTCTCAACAACATTTTTCTAAGGTAAGAAACTTTCTACCATAAATTCATCACTCATTTCTTCCAAAAAATCTAAAATTTCGGCACATGAGCAATGTGAGAAGAATCAATGGTAAAAAGATAAATGTTTTGCATTAAGGTGTAGCTTTTACCTTGATGAGGTAAAATATGAAGTTTTTAAGTCAAGAAATTGACCCAAAAATCAATTTAGAAGCCTTAGGAAGCCTCTATACTATTTTTTTGTGAAATCATAGAAGAAGAAGATTATGGTTTGGGTATAAATCCGGTTGTTAACCAAGTGTTTTGGTTCTATTGAACCGGTGCTTAGGCGCCAATTCTGGCGCCTATGCGCCCGTGCATAGATTCAATTTTTTCATTATTTTTAATCAATTTTCACAACAAGCACTGAACACCAATGCACTATGAACTCTAGAAAGCTAAATTCAACATGTTTAAACAACTTCAAACACCTAGTTTTCACAAAACACAAACAATCAATTATATTTAAATATAAATCCAATCCACATACAAACACTAATATATGCTACTCACAACCTTAAAATACAAATTTTGAAATCACTCACTGACACTTAAGCATTCAAACACTCTAAAAGCCAACAAGCACACAACAGAGCTAGTGCTCAACAAAATCAAACATTTTCAAGAACACATTACAATAACAAGCACATATAGAAGCTACTACAAAATATTACTATAAATTGTCATAAACCTCACTACCCACTTCTCTAATATCTCCAAGCAATTGATGTACATACAATTTATAGAAGGGATAGTTTAGGAATTCCTCTTAATCTTCATTGATCCAGCAATTCTTCTTATACATTTGAACATGTGCATCATGGTCTATGACAGTATGATCCTACTGTTGTTTCATTTGTCAATCTAGATGATCAAACTGATCACTGATACTACTATTCATGTTATGAATCACTGATTTCTCTTCTTTATATTCCCTACTGCCTCTAAGATACTTGCCAAACTATTAGCACGTTAAGATGTTGATGATGTGGAAGGGCGTGAAGACTGATCCATATAAGAATTTCCTCCGTGTTCCATATAAAGATCAATGTTGTCACACCACAAGAAAGCCTGATCCATGGGCTTCCAAGAAAGAAGTATCTTTTCCCAACTTTCATTAGGGACATGGGCTTGACTACAAAGTGAGAAAATATTTGTAGGGTGTCCAAGCCAAATCATAGATCCATTAAGTTAAACTCCAATGTTGGAAAAAAAATAAGTGCCCCCACGTCAATATGTCTTCCGATCTAAATACGGTAATTTAGAATTGCACTTTCCTTCTTTACTTCCTTGATTTCCATGTTAGGATGCAATTTGGCAGAAATGATGAAGTGCCAAGATGATGAATTTAATATTACAGTAGGAAAACTAACCGTGGAATCGCTTCTAAATTTCCAACGTTCATCGTTGTCCGTCTTAAATCTGAAGATCTCAGTCAAATTATCTCTAGTGGGAGTAAAGAAAACAAATTCACAAATTGGCATGCCATCCACCAAGAATAACTCATTGATGCTTGAAGGAGTGAAAGGTGCTAACTTACTTCAAACATCAACCAATCCATGCAGGTTTGCATAGAACTTTTTCACAACAGAGATCACAACAGCGACAGTGGTGTAGCAAAACACTTCCCAAATCCTCTATGTAATTATTGCCTAAATTTTCCCTCTAAGCATGATGAATCCTCATTCTTTTATCAATTTCTTCTTCACCGAAGTCCTATCACGAAGTCTCTATGCTTCTTTGTTTATGAAGTTCTTATGATCATATAATCCAAGACTTGGACTTGCCAAAGCATTGCAATCCATGAATCTTAAAATCTGGTGAGATCTCAGGACTTCTATCACTCCCAAACCTTATAAAATGGTGAAAAATGAAATTAATTTGAAGGTTTTAGTTGTTTAAAATTGAAAAAACCATCTAAAAACTGCAAAACTGCTCTATTTTGTTATTCTATAATCGTGTAGCCTAAAGGCCAGATTTGAGCTCCTAGGCGCCAGATTTCGGCGCCTAGGCTCTAGTGCACAATAAAATAATGGTTCACCAATAAGAAAACATGTGTGAATCTCAAACTCAATCAAGTAAAAACATACAAATAAATCTAAACTAACTAACTTTAATTCATTCTAATAACTATGGGTTGCCTCCCACAAAGCGCTTAGTTTAACGTCCTTAGCCTGACGTATCCGCATCTTACTCACATTAGGATTTTATTAGATATAGATCTATTTCCAAAAAAGCAAATTTTTAGCATATTTCCATTCACTTTGAAAATTTTACATTTTTTGTTTCTTTGATATCCACAACACCATAAGCATAAGCTTTTATCACAATGAATGACCTCAACCACCTAGACTTCATTTTCTCGGGAGATAATTTCAATCTTGACTTATATAGTAAAACTTATTATCCATGTTTTAGATTCGTTATTAAAGCTTCTCGTCATGTCATAATTTCAAACTTTTTCTTATAAATCTTCGCATTCTCATAAGATTCATTTCTGATTTCCTCAAGCTTATTCAATTGTAAAAATCTTTTCTTACGAGCATATTTCAAGTAATAATTAAATTCATTGATAGCATAATAAGCTTTATGCTCTAATTCTACTGTTAAGTGACAAGCCTTCCCAAATATTATTTTATATGTCATCCTAAAAGCCTATAATGCTCCATCCAGTCAATCAGACCAATCTATCCTATTAGGATTTATAGTTTTCTGTAAAATTCTTTTAATTTCTCGGTTGGAAAATTCTGCTAGGCCTCTGATCTAAGGATGATAAGCTGTGACAATTCAATGTCTAATACCATATTTTTTAATTAATTTTTCAATCTTCTTATTCCTGAAATGACTTCCCCCATCGATAATTATTACTCTCGGCATCCCAAATCTACTAAAAATATTTCTCTTTTAAAATTTTGCAACACTTTGAGCATCACAGTGAGGTAAAGTTGTAGCCTCTAGCCACCTTCAAACATAGCCCATAACAACTAATTTGTATATATTTCTAAAAGATGGTATAAATGGTCCCATAAAGTCAAAACCCCAAACATAAGAAATTTCAACCTCTAAAGTAACATTGTGGGGCATTTGATTTCTTCTAGAAATATTGTCTACCCGTTAACATTAATCATATATTTTTACGAAAGTATTAACATATCTAAATATTGTAGGCCTATATATTCAGCTTGTAAAAGTTTATGTCCCCAAAGTGTCCCCCAAAATTAGAGTCATGAAATTTATGAATAATTTGTTAAATTTCTTCCACAGGCACTCATCTTCTAATAATTTGATCCTTACGTTATTTATATAAATATGGCTCATTCCAGAAGTAAGATCTTGCATCATGCTTAAATTTACTTTGTTGTGGGTATGCCAAACCATTAAGAAAATTGTGGCTAACTATATAATTAGCTATGTCAGCATACCACGGAACACGTCCTTCAATTAGAGTATATAATTTTTCATCAGTAATATATTCAGTAAGTTCATTTTAAATGTATTCTAAATTTTCATGTTCAAGCCTAGTTAAACGATCAACAATTTGATTATCAATTTCCATCTTATCTACTACCTCAAAATCAAATTCTTGCATTAGAAAGACCCATCTGATTAACCTTGGTTTTGCATCCTTCTTCAACATCAAATATTTAACAGTAGATTGATTTGTATGCACTATACATTTAGTTCCAATAAGATAAGATCTAAATTTATCAAAGGAATATACTATTGATAATAACTCTTTTTCTATAGTAGTATAATAAATTTGAGCATCATAAAGAGTTTCACTAGCACAATATATTGCTTTGAAAATTTTATTATATCTTTGTCCCAAAACAATCTTAATAGCATATTCACTCGCATCACACTTTAACTCAAATGATTTCACCTAGCCGAGTGAAACAATATTAGGAGAGGTGATTAATTTTTCTTTTAATAAATCAAAGACATTTAGGAACTCTTCATTAAAATAAAATAAGGCATCTTTTTCTAAAAGTTAGCATAGAGTCTTAGTAATTTTTGAAAAATCTTTAATGTATCACCTGTAGAGACCAGCATGTCCTAAGAAACTCCTAACTCCTTTCACTATAGTAGAAAGAGGTACTTCAACAATAACATGAATTTTTGCTAGATGTAATTCCATACAATTTTCAAAAATTTTATATCCAAGTACAATTCCTCCTGCAACCATAAATTGACTGTTCTCCAAATTTAGAACTAAATTTATCTCTTTGCAACATTTTAGTATTTTTTTCTAAATTACTTAAACATGATTTAAGTGAAGTACTAACCACTAAAAAGTCATCCATAAAAAACTTATATTTCTTTCTCATTTAAATCGTAGAAAATAGACATCATACATCTTTAAAAAGTTGCAAGTGCATTGCATAATCTAAGGGGGATCTGTCTAAAAGAAAAACTCCCGTAAGGACCCATGAATGTGGTCTTTCCTTGATCCTCTGGAGCTATAATAATTTGGTGATAACCAATATATCAATCCAAAAAGTAGAAATATATGTGCCCCGCTAGTTTGTCTAACATTTGATCCAGAAAAGGTAAGGGAAAGTGACGTTCCTAGTGGTGAGATTTATTTTTTTATGATCAATGCAGATTCGCCACCCAGTGACTTGTCTAGAAGGAATTAATTCATTCTTTTCATTAACAGATACAATCACTCCCCCTTTCTTAGGAACATAGTGGATAGGACTAACCCAAGTACTATCCAAAATATGATAAATAATTCCAACATCTAACCACTATAATTTCTTTCTTAACTACTTCTATCATTTTACGGTGTAGACTCCTTTAAGGATCATCCCTAGATATATGTTTCTTTTCCATTAAAATTTGGTTCATACAAATTAAATGACTAATTCCTTTAATATCAGCTATCGCCCATTCAAAAGCTTAGTTATAATTTTTTTAAATTTCCATTAACTTATGTTCTTAATCTTCAGTCAAGTCTGAGGATATTATAATTGGTAATGTAGATAAGTTTCCTAGAATTACATATTTTAAATGCCTAGATGGAACTTTCATCTCTAGTTCAGCCAGTTTTTCCATTAAAGTACTTAAAGATTTTTTGTTTTCACTCATGTCCAACGACTCAAAATTTTCCTTAGCATAATTTGTGTCCTCATTCATCTTTTCATCTTTCAAATCAACATCTTCTTCAACTTAATTTCTTGTTGTTCCAATTTATCTTAATAATGTTCCTCAAAATGGCTGCTACTCAGTTGATTGATATGTTGCATTCTAAAACATTCATCCTCTCTTCCTTTTGTTGGATATTTCATTGCTTTTGATATACTAAATGTCACTTCCTGATCATTGACTCTCATGGTTAACTTACCTTTTTTCACATCTGTCATAGCTCTTCCAGTATCAAGCAAAAGGTCTCCCTAAAATGAGTGGAATTTCCTTATATTTCTCCATTTATAATACATTGAAATCAACAAAAAAGATAAACTTATCCACCTCTACTAACACATCTTTTATAATCTCTTTTGGGTAAGTAATTGATTGGTCAGCAAACTAAACAAATACAAAAATGAGATAAATTTCTCCTAATCCTAAAATTCAAAAAATAAATAGAGGCATAAGGTTAAAGCTAGACCATAGATCACATAGTGCTTTCCCATTAAATTTGTCTCTTATTGTACATGGTATAGTAAAGCTGCTAGTATATTTTAGTTTTTGAGGGAGTTTCTTCTGAATTATTGTGCTACACTCTTCACTGAGGGCAACAATCTCATTATCTATAAACTTCATCTTATTTTAAGAATATCCTTCTAAACTTTACATAGCTAAGCATCTGTTTCAAAGCTTCGACAAATAGAATATTAATAGTTAACTTTTTAAATATTTCCAAAAAATTTAAGAATTGTTTACCCAATTTCTCTTGTTGAATTCTTTGAGGAAATAAAGGTGTTGGTTGTTCTAAATTGATTTTCATTGGAAAAATAGTTTTTTATAGTTCTTGAGGAATATCTTCATCAAACTTTCACTTTAATCTCTTTATGAACTCTCATCTTCAATTCTTTTCCACTTTAATTGGATAGCTTTAACTTGTAATTTGTTCTGGTCTTTAGGATTAACTTCAGCATTATTAGGAAGACTTCCCTAAGGCCTATTGCTAAGGGCGTTAGCAATTTGTGTCAGTTCATTTTTCATATTTCTAATTTTTGCTCCTTGACTTTGTAATTGATAACTCATATGTAACACCAGTTCTTCTATAGAAATTTTCTTCTCTTTAATTTGTTGATTACTATGAAATTGAGGAGGATAAGTCAGCATGTTATTAGTAATACCCTGGTTGTTCCAATTTCCTAATTGGTTTGCTTGATTGTTTCCCCATTATTGTTTAGTACCACTAGAATTTTTTTTCTAATTAAAGTTGGGGTTGTTTTTCCAACCTGGGTTGTAAGAGTTAGAACAAGGGTTATTATGTTTATTGTTAATTACATTCAAAGCCTAAAGGATTCAATAATGGTTAAAAATGATCTTAATTTACTAGAACTAAATGAAAATATGACACTAAATAGGACGCAATGGTAAAAAGGATTCATGTAGCCGACCCCACATAGTGGGATTAAGGCTTTGTTGTTGTTGTTGTTGCATATTTAACCTTTAGAAGGATTCATGTAGCCGACCCCACATAGTGGGATTAAGGCTTTGTTGTTGTTGTTGTTGTTGTTGCATTCAAAGTATAAAATGTTGGATTTTTGGAATCAATTATTTATCCAAATGAATTTTTCTCAATCACTTGAGGCATTTGAGATAAATTCATTCCCAATTAATCTAACTTTTTTGTTATTGCAAGTACTTGAGATGTTAACATAGAAAATAGTGTCCGAATCTTGAACAATGGTTATTCTTTTAAGATTTACCCATTCAAAAGGTCATTGAAAATTATTTATAGTCATTTCTTCAATTAAAATATATGCTTCATCAAAAGGTTTTGACATTAATGATCTACCAGCAGTAGCATCAATAATAGATTTAAGAGGTCTTACTAACCCATTATAAAATATTTTAATTTATAACCAATCAGGCAAAGAATGGTGTGTACACTTCTTAAGAAGTTCTTTAAATCACTCCCAAGCCTTGTATATTGATTCTCTTCAAATTGACAAAAGATGTAATATCATTTCTAGGCTTAAACCTGTTTGATGGCGGAAAAGACTTAGCCAAGAATTTTTATGCTAGGTCACTCCAGGTTCTAATAGATCCAAGTCCTAATGTGCTTAACCACATTTTAGTTTTATCCCTTAACGATAAAGGAAAAATCCTAAGTCTAAAAACATCATTAGAAACACCATTATATTGAAATGTAACACAAAGTTCTACGAAACTTGCAAGATCTAAGTTAGGTTCTTCAGATGGAGTCCGTCAAAATTAGTTATTTTGCACCATACAAATGACAGCAGGTTTTAATTCGAATGTATTAGCTTCTACTGTAGGAGTTTGTATACTTCGATGAATTTTATCTACCATAGGGTTAGCATAATCTCTAAATGGTTTTGGTACATTCTTTTCAATTCAATTTTTTGAATTATTATGTAAAGTAATTGCCATTTCTTGGAAATTATGATTTTTTTTTCTGATATTTCTAATAGTTCGCTCTTTCTCAGAATGGTAAGGTACTAAACCTTCAGATCATACACTAAGCATACACTTTTTAAACACACTAACTAAAATAGTAAATATTATATATATATATATATATATATATATATATATATATANAATACAAGCACGTATATAAAACAACACAATAATTTTTCTATAATTAAAAATTAAGCTTTTAGTAAGTCAAAAAGATTTTGTTGCTAATTTCTCCAGCAATAGAGCCAAAAACCTAACCTGGCTTGCAATTACACAATTATTTAATTTCAGAGAAACGATCAATAGCTTGACCAAATTTATATTTAAAGGGTAGTGTAAAAAATTAAGTATTATATAAAGATGATAAAAAATTTACAGACTAAAGGTATTATGCAAGTATACATATCATTTGAAGTAATAGAGGATTTTTTTTAATAACCCTAGTGTCAATCCTCTAGGAAATAGCCAAAAATCTTATAAAATTGTCTTTAATAAAACCTAATTTATAATTAAAGAAGAATTATATAGTAAATGATCACAAGTTCTTGTAGAATATCTAATCCTATAAAATTATACGAATTCTAAGTATGCTAAGCAAATGAAAAATGTAAATGCAAGACAATTTAAAAATGTTTTAAAATGCAAATTTATCTCTACTCTAAACAAATAATGTATGAAGAGTTTAAACTTGTATAAAACATCCTTCCCCTTACACTAAGTTTATAATTAGTGAGAAAAATAATTTTAAAATAAAACTAACGTATTGTGCTAAAAAGGAGCATATTTATTCTTTACCCTCTGTTAAGTGCATAAAGAACGTTGGCTAATTTAGAGTTTGATCCCTGGACCTGTGGTTAGACTGGGCAGATACTAGCTCTCACTCTAGAGTTCCCACTTATCATCCCCTAAGGGCTAACATCTTGCTTTAGTTTCCAAACATCTGGACCAAATTGGAGATTTTAGTCTGACACCCTAAATTCTTTAATTTTACGCCCAATAAAACTTATTTTCTTATTTTTTTGCACTTAACCTCAAGGACTACATTCTCATCCATTAGGCTAAATGTGATTCTAAGTATGTTGGAACATAGCCCATTTTGGGTTACTATGTTTTATAACAAATTTTAATAAATCAATTGGCCAGATTGACAAGTAAATGAAGCTTTGAGTTTGAATCATCAAAATTTATGGTGTTTTAAAAGCACTTCTACTAAACTACATTCCGACACATAATTGTTCCTCATTGTAAGGTGAAAGATAAAAAAACTACTTAGTTCTCATGGGGAAGAAACAAGAACACATGGATTTATAGATATATATAAGTTTACAAGACAAGACAAAACAAAATAAATAAAGTACACAACTTATCTTAAACTCTTTCCCAAGCAATCCTTCAAGTTCCTTTGAATCACTAACTCTCCTTACAATTCACTCCAAACTTATTTCAAATCTGTAGTGAAGATGATATCTCTCACTTCTCCTCTTCTCCTCCAAATCTAAAGAAAGCCTTTAAGAATTTCTCCTCTCTAGGAAGAATCCACTTCTCTACAAAAGACTACCTTTTCTTCCTCCCAAAATTCTTTCTTTGGAATCTTTAGAATTCTCTTTAAATAGAGCACTCAAAACCTCCAAGAGTTTCTCAAGAACCTATTCTAAATTCATCCAACTTTAATGGATCTTCTAAATAACCATCACTGATACCTAGGCTTCATGCATTCTGTTGTCTGGTGCCTAAGTGCCAATTTATGGCACTTAGGTGCTAGTTTTGGGCGCCTTGGTGCCATATCAACATTGGTCTTTTTGCCTCATTTGACTCCAATTTGCTCCAATTTTGATCAATTTGTTCCATTTAGTGTACCGAGAACTAAAAACATTAAAAGTTTCTTTCATTAAAGCAAATATCATTAAATAAAGCATTAAATGAAAAAAAAGTCAACTTATTTTAGGCATGTCAGATATCAAGGTGGTGATGCATAATATACTGGCTTATGTCTCTAAGTTGCTGATGTATGGGAATTAAATTGTTGAACTTGTTAGTGGCTTTGATGAGGTTCTAAAAAAGTTACAGATTTCAATTATTAACTCAAGGAAATAGATATTACAGTTGGTGATGTGAAAAAGACCCAATAGCCCATGAGTTAAGGCTAACACTGATGTAAGTTGGAACTACAATGGTGTTGGTATTGGGAAAATTTTCTAAAATCAAAATGGTAAATGTATGTTATTTTTCCAGTCTTCTTACCTGGCTAATGATTGTTTTGTAATCAAAGCTTGGGCTGTGATTTTTTCCTTAAAACTGTGGTGAAAATGCATTGGAAATATATCATTGTGAGATGGGCTCCTTATTGTTCGTTGAGATATTAAAGGGAAATATTGAAACCTCTTGGTCTATAAAAATTATCTCGAATAAAATTTCAATTTTTACCCAACAAATCTCTTTGATCTAGATCCATATCCATTGTGAAGACAACAAAGGTGCATATTGTCTCGCTAATAATGTTGTTAATGGTAACTTAATAATTAATTATAATCCCCCTCCTTTTTTGAAAGTGCTTTTTAATGAGGATCTCCTTGGGTTACCTTATGTTAGGTATTAAGCTTAGAATCCTTATTTTTTTAGGGGCATTATTAATGTCTTTTGTTAATATGTCTGTGTGTGTNTTACACATTTAGAGGTGTATAAGAGAGAGGTGTGTGTGTGTGTGTGTGTGTGTGTGTGTGTGTGTGTGTGTGTGTGTGTGTGTGTGTGTGTGTGTGTGTGTGTGTAAACCCTTAAAAAAAATGGCGGCGCCTAGGTTTTGCTCTGGCATCCATGGCAATTTCTGTTTACTTTGTGCCTTTCCTCATTGGTGAGATTGTTTATTTACTTTTCTTTGTTTCTCCTATCATTTTTAGAGATGCCTCATGTCTCTCGTTCATTTGTTGNTGTGCCTTTCCTCATTGGTGAGATTGTTTATTTACTTTTCTTTGTTTCTCCTATCATTTTTAGAGATGCCTCCTGTCTCCCGTTCACTTGTTAATGCAGTTTTGGATGGGGGAAGTGGCTCTTTGGCCACACCTACCTCTGTTCTATTTCCACAAGGTTTTTACGATACTCTTATGGTTGGAGGGGATTACACTTTCATTANGTTGATGCAGTTTTGGATGGGGGAAGTGGCTCTTTGGCCACACCTACCTCTGTTCTATTTCCACAAGGTTTTCACGATACTCTTATGGTTGGAGGAGATTACACTTTCATTAAAAAATTAGGGAAAAATAATGGGAATCTTTCGTTATTTGTGACCAAAGATGAAACTTTGATACTTGCATCTTCTTGTCGTCTGACTCTTGTAGGTAAATTTCTTTATGCCATCCCTAAAGTTAAGTTAATTAAGAGAGAGTTTTAAGTGCTAAAATTAAGGTTAGAATCATGGATGGTAAGCACATATTAATATAACTTGTTATTGATGAGGACTATAGCGATCTCTTTTATGAAAAGATTTATGTGGATTGAAAATCGTGTGATAAAATTCCAAAAATGGTCTATAAATTTTGATCCGAAGTTTGAATTTCCTATAATACCAGTTTGGATTTGTTTTTCAGGGCTTAAATTGCATCTTTTTAATCATGAGATACTTTTTTTACTCGCAGCTGCATATGGCAAGCCTTTGAAAAGCTATCGAGACCATATAAAGCTTGTGTTCTTGTTGAACGGGATATAACACAGCCATTTTGCAAAAAAACTTGGATAGGATCACAACATCAAGGATAATGGCAACCTGTAGAAATTGAAAGGCACTCACCTTACTACACTCATTATTCTATGTTCGGTCACCAAACATTATCTTGCTTTAAGTTGAATCCTCAACTCAAAAACTCTCATATTGCTCCACACACTTTCACTACCCTACCTAAAAACCACAAACCTAATTAGCATCGGGACATCCCATCTACTGTTGATAATGTGGTTGATTTAAATGAAAATCCTCCTATACACCCTACTACTTTAAACTTGGATAATTTAGGAAATTAGGCCTTACTCACTAGTATTGATGATATTTCTCAGCATGTGAATACTAATGAGTGCAATGCTTTGGCTGATGATTGTAATGAGCTAAATGTTATTGCGGCTTATGAGAAGCCCTCAGAAATAACCTTAATAGAGGCTCCTCATATTCTTGATAATCATGGGGATTCTATTCCCTACGGCTCTACAGTTGATACTACTTTAGAAAATGAATGGCAGGTCCAAAAGCACTCAAGAAAAAAGGTAGAACACAACAATGAGTTATCTAATCTTAATGCTAGCAACATTATCCAAGAAGGCATTTATCATTATGATGGGAAACAATTAGTCAATCCTACTAAATCTTGTAGAAGGGTTGGCTTTCGAATATTAGGGGAGTGGCAGATCCTAACTCCCTTAGTATGCTCAAACATCTTACTAGGGTTCATAAATTTCTCATTTTTATTATTTTGGAGCCTATGGTTCATGTTAATAAAAGCATAATTTTAAATAAATTCAAAGGATACCGTTCTTATTGCAACATCAATAATAAAATTTGTGTTTTTTGGAAGCCCACTGTCTCTCTATCTATCATTGAAGATGAGGAACAATATGTTTTAACACAGATCAAGTTTGAAGATTTCCAAGGGTGGGCTACCTTTGTTTATGCTAGTTCTTAGTTGCAGGATAAATTTTTTCTCTGGCAAAACTTGAACTTATGGGAACCTTTATTAATGAGAATTTGTTTGTTGGAGGTGACTTTAATATGATTATGAAGCATATGGAGAGAAAAGGGGAAGTAAGAGTTGACCCTGCTCTTATTATCAGGTTCTCTAACTCTACTTCTAATGCAGGACTTTTTGACTTGGGTTACATTAGCTCTCCTTATACATGGAGGAGGAGTTTTCCTTATCAAAGATTGGAATGGTTTTTGGCTAATTATGCATTCTTAAGCCACTTCCTTATTGTGAGGGTTCAACATTTGGGTTATGCTACATCTGATCATAATCTAATTTTACTTACTTTGGCCTTTACTGTTCTACCGAGCATATCTCATTTCAAGTTTCTTAATGTGTGGACTTTTCATGACACTTATTAGACTTTGGTGAAGCAGGTATGGCAGTTTGAAGGAGCTAGGACTCCATGGTTTGTTTTGTGGCAAGTTCATAAAAAGATGGCTGCTCATTTAACTAAATGGAATTACCATTTTTCTGGTAATGTATATAAAAAAGTAAAGGAAGCTCAGAATGTTGTTGACTCCTTGGAAGTTCAACTTGTTTGTTCTCTTGACTTGATGGACTCTCTTGCTTGGGCTCATATTTTGTTACTGGATGTTATAGCTTTAGAAGAAAATTTACTTCAGCAGAAGACAAATGATATATCCTTTTCTATGGGGGATATAAATTCTAAATATTTTCATGCCACTTTAACGCATAGAAGAAACATTAATAGTATTTTTAAAATTAAAATGGTGATGGGCGTATTTTAACTTGCATGGAAGATATTGGTGAAAGTGTTAATTATTTTACTGAGCTTTTTCAAACCTCTACTCATGTTATGCTTGTGGACTCTACTCACTTTGTGGAGCATTATAATTACATTAATTACCTCCATTTAACTCATCCTCTTGATGAACAGGAAATTCTTGATGCTTTAAAGTCTATCTGCCCCAACAAAGCTCCTGACCATGATGGTTTCTCCTCCTCTTTCTATACACACTCTTGGGAGATCATTAAGAAGGACGTTTTTCTTATCATACAAAGTTTCTTTCTTAGTGATAATCCTGGTAAATATCTCACCTCTGCTTTGATTGTGCTTATACCTAAAGATAATGATAAGATTTCCTGGGAAAATTTTCGTCCTCTTTCTCTTACTACTTTGATTTCTAAAGTCATGAGCAAGATTATAGTTAACATATTGCAGCCTCATCTCTCTAATATCATTGCTCCTCAGCAATCTGCATTTATTAAGGATGGGGATATTATTGATAAAATCCTCTTAGCACTGGAGATGATTGAAAACCTGGATAAGAAGTGCGTGGGGGGAAATATGGTCCTTAAATTGGACATTAAGAAAGCTTTTGACACTATTAGTTGAGAATTTATTATTAACATTTTCTAGGCTAAAAGCTTCCAACATAATTTATGCTTACTCATTAAGAGGTGGCTTTCTAATAACGGCTATATTGTGATGATAAATGGCCAAGCACATGGTTTTTTCTGCTAACAGGGGAATTAAACAAGGAGATCCACTTTCTCCTACTATTTTTATTATTTCATTTGATTACCTTTCTAGTTTCATTAATAAGCTGCAACTTTAGCATTCTCATATTCAATTCTCTCATAAGTCCAAGATTGTGGTGAGTCACCTTGCTTATCCTGATGATGCTATCTTGTTTTTAAAAGTTAGCAAGTGTGTTATTAAAGCTACCATGTCCTTGTTAAAGGATTTCCAAAACATCTCTTGTATGATGTTTAATGAAGGTGTCCCCTAGTCATTGATGGGTTTCCAATTACACTGGTTGTAAAATTTCAAAGCTTCCTATTAAGTCTCTTTGGGTTAACATTCTTAGAGGAAGGAGGAAGCAAACTCAGATGGATGATGTGATTGATAAAGTTAAACTATAGATAGATGATTGGAAAAAAAAATGTATATTTATAATGGTGGGCTGCTCACTTTGTTGAAAAGTGTCTTATGTACACTTCCCCTCTACACTATGCAAGTTCTTAAAACCAAGAAAAGCACATAAAAAAATCTTGAGACTATTTTCAACAAATTTCTATTGAAGGGCTCCAGATCCTCTAAAAGTTAGACTAATTGGCAACACAATAGCAGGCGTCTTTATGTTGATGGGCTTAGTTTTAAAAATTTGCCACATATTATTGATATTAATATATTTAAGATTTGGTTTAAATTTTGCTTGGGGGAGTCGCTATGATCTAAGTTTATGCTTCATAAATATTGCAAAAATCTTCACCCTTCCATGGCCAAATGGAAGGTGGGGGGCTCTAAACTTTGGAAGGATATTATATTTTTCCAGGGATGTGGCTTCTCATTTCATTTTTTGGGACATTGGGGCTGGTAGCATCTCTTTATGGAATGATGAATGGGGAATTTCTTCTTATCCCACTTTGTCAAACTTTGGGTATGATTCTAACTTGTTAATATCTGATTGTTGGATTGATGGTGTTTGGAATTTGGCTAAACTAAATTCTTTAGTTGGTGCTTTAGCTCCTGCCAATGGTACTATACCTATTAGAGCTCATAATAAGGATGTTTCACTATGGAAATTTCAAAGTAGATCTTCTATTACTAAATTGCTTTATTCAAAACTGCACATGTTTACTCCTTGGAAATGGAATGCTTACACTTGGCATAAATATATATCTCCCTCTATCTTATTTTTTCTTATGGAGATATTTTCATAACTTGCTTCCACTTGATGATATTCTTAAATTGAAAGGGTTGAAACTTGCTTCTTTTTTTTATAACTGTAAAAAAGGATGTTGAATCTACAAATCACTTATTTTTTTATTGCCCCTTTTCTAAAGATGTTTGGAATCAATTAGGGTGCTACTTTTGTATCAATTGACCCTCAAATCTGAGTTTTAAAACTGTTATTGGAATTTGGAAAGACTTTGATCCTACTTTTAAAAGCTATTTTACTTTCCCACTATTATTATTTGGTTCATATGGATGGCTAAATAGTCATAAGTATGAAAATCCTCGCCACACTCCTACCACTATATCTACTTTAGTTGTGGCTCCTATTCACAAGACCTGGAATTTAGATAATGGAGTGGCTGACTCTCCTCCTATTGGTAGGAGTAGGAAACCCATTTGATTAAATGGGCACCACCCCCACCAAGGCTAGATCAAAGTTAACATAGATAGTAGCTACTCTTCTAGTTATGTTGGCTTGGGAGGACTACTTAGACATACTTTTGGTAAATGTTTAGCCTTTTTGGCCTCCCCTTGCAATGCCACTTCATCTCTTGAAGCTAAATCTTGTGCAGAGCCTGCTGCACTACATACTATTTTTTTCTCTAAATTTTAATTGCCTTGTACTGGAAAAAGATTCAGAGACACTATTTCACATGCTCACGGCTAAGCTTAAGCCTGCTTGGTATATTATTACATTGTTGAGAAGGACCTGACTTTATATTGAGATGCAAAATCATCATATTCAATACTCTTTCATTTATAGAGAGGGTAATTCCTCAACGGATTGGTTGGCTAAATGGAAAGTGAAGGGTGTTTTCGTTGGGGAAACTCCTCCTCTTTATTTGCACACTCTTATACAAAGTGACTTATTGGATGCCCCTTATATTAGACTTTAATTATGCTTCTTCCTCCTTTATTTATGGTTAATGTGTTAGGAGCTCTGTTGGAGATAGAGTTGAAGTTGGGAGCATTGTTAGGGATGCGACTATGGTGTTGAGAGGTGTTTTATGACAGTCTACGGTATGGCAACCATTACTTTTGCTGAGGTTGTAAGTAAGGGCAATACTAGTTTTAATGTGGACATAAAAAAATTTATTAATCCATAAAAGTATCATGATGCTCTTAAGGGAAATGGCGAAAAAGTTTTATTAGGAGATCTAGAAGGAAAAATGGGAAGCCTGCAATTTTTGTATCTGAGAATGAGTACTTGGTACTAGTCTCTGCGTGTAAGTTTGCATTGGTTGGAAAGTTTATTTATAGTCACCCAAAAATGGAGATTATCCTAATAAAACATTAATTATAAGCAGCAAGAACCTTGCTGGAAGAGGAGTGGATGGTACAAAAATCAAGGAGGAAAAATAAAGGATAATGCAAATTAAGGAATCTTGAGCTAAGTAATAGAATCATAAAGAGGACATGCCTTACTCTGAAGGGGAATAGAATAACACCTTGCTTGGATAACTAGGAGTAGTCTTCATTCTCATTATGATTAATATGTTAATTCAAAATAATAGGGGAATGGCTAACCATGGCTCCCTTGATAGATTAATGTACTTCGTCAAAATACACAAGGTATGGATTTTTGATATTTTGGACCACTAGTTAACATAAATAAAAATAGAATTGTAAATAGGTTTAGCAAGTTTGATTTTGCGGCCATTAATACCAAGAAATTTTTATTATTTTAGAGTATGAATATTTCACTCAATGTGGTTTTGGATGATCCTTAGTTCTTGCACATCTATTTTGACATGGAAGTATGTAAAGGTTGGGCCATTATGGTCTCTGTTAGTTTTAATCATTAGTTGAGGATGGATTTATAGGATAAATTAGTTTCTCTTGGTACTACTTTAAATTATCAATGGTTCTTAGGTGGTGATTTCAATGTGATTGCCTATCACAAAGATAAATAAGGTTGTGGAAGAAAAATAATTTGATGCTATAATTGTGAGGCAATCAATGATGTAAACATATTTGATATAGGCTCAGTGGGTCCAATCTACACTTGGAGAAGAGGTAAAATCTTTGAAAGGCTACATAGAATTATGGCTAAACAATATTAGCTTGATAAATTTTTGATAATAAAGGTGTTTCATTTATCTAATATGGGGTCTGATCATAGGCCTCTACATCTCATTATTTTTGTCATGTGCAAACCTTCACACACTCCCTTTTATTTTTTGAACGTGTGAATTAATCATGAAGATTTAGGGGATTGTATTAGAAGGAATTTCCACGTTGATAGTGGGGTGAATCCTTGGGAGAGAGTGTGGAAGCTCCACAAAATGGTTAATTATGCATTAAAACTTTGGAATTGACAAGTCTTTGGAGGTCTAACTTGCAAAGTTTAAAGGGTTGAGGAAGAATTATATAAATTGGAGACTGCGGATATATGTGATACGTGTTATGCAGATGATCTAAATAAGGCATATAAAGGGTTAAGTGAGGCTATAAAGTGTGCATAAGTGATTCTGGAACAAAAGGCTGACAAAGTGCACTTTATTGAGAATTATTGAAACTCACAATATTTTCATGCTTTCATAAGAAATAAATGAAGGATAACATCCATTCTGAAAATAAAATATAATAAACTAGACTGATTGTTTGAGTGGGATGAGATCATTACAAGAAAATTTTTAAACTGTGATAAAATATTTACAAGAGAAGATATTCAACCTAATATTTGTGAAGTATTACCTATGGATAGAAATGAATTCACTAATTCCTTACAATTAGTTGAATCTCTAGCTAAACTGAGATTTGAAAGGTCATTAATGATATTAACAACAACAAGGCAGCTGGTTCTGAGGGCTTAACCAAAGGAAAATATGTTGAGATTTTCATACCTATTTTATACTGTTTTTGATGATATTGCACTTTTAAAGGAAAATATGTTGAGATTTTCATACCTATTTTATACTGTTTTTGATGATATTGCACTTTAAGGAAAGGTATTTTTGATGTTTTGTTGTAGGGAATGATGAATTAGGGTCATTGGAGCAAAAAGATGCAAAAAGGAGCGAATTTGGAGCGAAAAGGACCAAAATGTGGAGATTTGAACTAGGCCACCGACGATGCCCTTGACGCCGCAGACGGCGAGATTTTCCCGAGACTACAAGACAAAATTCTCCAGAAGCCCGCCGACGGCGCCCTCGAGGCCACCAACGATGNTGTCATATCGTTTGGGTGCTGATGTGTAGATGTTAGCCCTCAGGTGAGGGGAACGTGGGAGCTCTAAAGTGATNATTTACTTGTTGTAGTTTGTATGACTTTGATTTTATATATGAATTCCGAGTTTTGTTGTGTTTTCCCCACGAATTCTAAGTAGTTTTCTCTGTCTTTCTCCTTGTTATGAGATTTGTGAAATGATGATTTGAATTGGTGAAGCCATGAAAATATTTAAGATATTGTGATGATCTTTTCACTTCGATCTTAATTTACTTTCAATTTGGCCGATTGATTTGTTAAAATATGTTGAGTTTTACAACTAAAGTAAAAGTTACAACCAAGATTCAGGGAGGTCAAAGCCCTTAGAAGTTGGGTGCAAATAAACAGGGAAATATTATTATCGGGAGAAGAATTGAAGATTTTAGAGTGACAGACTAAAATTCTCAATTCTGTCATATCGTTTGGGTGCTGATGTGTAGATGTTAGCCCTCAGGTGAGGGGAACGTGGGAGCTCTAAAGTGATAGCCGGTATCCTCTCAGCCTAGCCGTAGAATCAGTAACCAAGCATAGGATTAGTCAATGTTCTTTATGCCTGGACCAAAGGGTAAAGAATAGGAATACTCCTATTTGGCAAAATATAAATTGAACTAATTCATTTTATCCATTCACTATAATTTCTTAACAAGGAGAAGGATGTTTTCTTATATATTGAATATCACAATTAAACCCTACTTTATATCATTAGTTATTTATTAGTTATTAAAATTATCTATTTATTTTAATTGCTTATTAGTGATAGATAAGCAAATTGAACATCGTTGTTGTGATTAAAGTCTTGCTTTTCTAAGGTCTTAGTCCGTAATTCTAAACCACTCCCTATGGGATTGATATCTAGGACTCCATTAGAGTCCTATATTACTTGAGCAATACGTATACTTGCGTTGATAAATTCGACTTTAACATTATTAAATATTATATTTATACATCTTAATCAAATCAAACACATCTATAAAGTCGCGATCAAGTCTTTGGACGTCGTTGCTGGAAATTGAATCTTCTAGTAATGCCATCAAATTCTTGTATTTGTCAATTTACAAAAAAGTCGATCAAGTTTTTGGCGCCGTTGCTAGAAATTAAATTTTCTAGTAGCGCCATCAAATTCTTGTATTTGTCGATTTACCAAAAAGTCAGTCAAGTTTTTGGCACCGTTGACGGGGAGTGATTAAGTAAGTGAGTAAAATTACGATCAGAGTAACAGACAAATTAGGATTATTAGAAAATTTTTACTTAAATTGTAACTTATTTTTATATTTATATTTAAGCTAATTATATTACTCAGTACTGATTTCAAATTTTATGCTTAATTTTGGACCTGAAAATCTTATACCCTACGATTCTGAATTAAAACGCACTGTTAGAAGAATTAGAAAATTAAGAAGAGAACCTAAAAATTGTGATACAATGGAAAACAACCTTAACAATCAAGGAATAGATAATGAACACCAACCTAGACCGAGATTATGCAAATCCTACAGCAGATGAGATTCACTTATCTATCCAAAATCCTGATGTAGCTACTAATTCATTTGAGCTTAAACCTAATTCTACAGCAGATGAAATTCACTTATCTATCCAAAATCCTGATGTAGCTGCTAATTCATTTATCCTACAGCAGATGAAATTCACTTATCTATCCAAAATCCTGATGTAGCTGCTAATTCATTTGTGCCTGAACAATCCAGGAATAAAGAATGAACACCAACCTAGACCCCTAAGAGATTATGCAAATCTTGCAGCAGATGAAATTCACTTATCTATCCAAAATCCTGATGTAGCTGCTAATTCATTTGAGCTTCTACAACAGATGAAATTCACTTATCTATCCAAAATCTTGATGTAGCTTCTAATTCATTTGAGCTTAAATTTGAAATTCACTTATCTATCCAAAATCCTGATGTAGCTGCTAATTCATTTAAGCTTAAACCTAATCCAAATGGTACAAAACAATCAATTCAGAGGCACACCAAATGAAGATCCTAATTTACACCTCGCTCCAAATGGTACAAAACAATCAATTTGGAGGTACACCAAATGAAGATCCTAATTTACACCTCACTAGTTTTTTAGAACTATGTGCTACTTTTAAATATGACAGAGTCTCAAATGACGTTGTTAGACTTAGACTTTTTCCTTTTTCACTGACGGATAAGGCTAAGATGTGGTTAAATTGTTAGCATCTGGATCTATTAGAACTTGGTGAGAACTTAAGGCTAAGATGTGGTTAAATTTGTTAGCACCAGGATCTATTAGAACTTCGGGAGAACTTTCATTTTTTCACTTAGGGATAAGGCTAAGATGTGGTTAAATTCGTTAGCAGCTGGATCTATTAGAATTTGGGGAGAACAATTTCTATCCAAATATTTCCCTTTCCAAAACTGCTAAACTAAGAAATGACATAACATCGTTTTTCTATCCAAATATTTCCCTTCATCCAAAACTGCTAAACTTAGAAATGACATAACATCGTTCTGTCAGTCCAAATATTTCCCTCCATCCAAAACTGCTAAACTTAGAAATGACATAACATCATTCTGTCAGATTGATGGAGAGTCAATATATAACTATTAGAACTTGGAGAGAACTGTCACAAAAATTTCTATCCAAATATTTCCCTCCATCCAAGGTATTAGAACTTGGGGAGAACTTTCACAGAAATTTCTATCCAAATATTTCCCTCCATCCAAAGCTGGGGAGAACTTTCACAGAAAGTTCTATCCAAATATTTCCCTCCATCCAAAACTGCTAAACTTATAAATGACATAACATCGTTCTGTCAGATTGATGGAGAGTCAATATATGAAGCTTGGGAGAGATTTACAGATCTTCTTAGGAAGTGTCCTCATCATTCATTACCAGATTGGTTGATAATTCAAACCTTTTATAACGGATTAGTGGGATCTCTTAGATCGATTACAGATGCTACTGTTGGTGGTTCTTTAATGTCAAAACCTTTTGATGAGGCTTATTCATTAATAGAAGAGATGACTACCAACAATTTTCAATGGCCCTCTGAGCGGGTAAATCCTAAAAGAGTAGTCAGTATCCATGATTCTGATGCAATATCTATGTTAGCTTCACAGATTGCAGCAATATCAAAGAAATTAGATCATTATGGGATGAATTATTCTTCAACACCTCCTACGATGGAAGAAAATTCATCTGGGCAATTTGTGGATATTCAACCTTCATATGAGACCTTAATTGTTATTCTTCAACACCTCCTATGATGGAAGAAAATTCATCTGGGCAATTTGTGGATGTTCAATCTTCATATGAAACCTTAAATGCTATTAATAATAATACCCAACAACCCATATTTGAACTATTATAACCCAGGTTGGAAGAATCATCCAAATTTTAATTTCAATAACAATTCTTCTACAAATCAACAATGGGCAAACAACTCAGTGAACCAATTAGGAAATTCATCGAACCAGGGAAATATTAACTATAGACCTTCTTATCCCCAGGATTTAACAGTAATACTCAAATTAAGGAGAAGAAGTTATCCATGGAAGATCTGATATTAAACATGGGTCAATAATTACATAATTAAGGAAATCAATTACAGATTCAAGGAAATTAATTACAACATCAAGGAACTGCTATTAAAAATATTGAAATCCAATTAGGGCATATCGCTACTACGCTTAGCAACCAAATATTAGGAACTTTTCCGAGTAATGTGGAACAAAATCCTAAGGATCAAGGAAAAGAAAAAATCAAGGCAATTTAATTACGAAGTGGAAAAGAATTAGAGACAAAAGTGTAAAAAGAAATAGAAACTGAAAAAGAGAAAGTGGATACCGAAAAAGAAAAGGATCATGAGTACCCAGATTTAAAGTATCCATTTACACCAATGAAAATTACTGTGGAGAAACCTCCACCACCATTTCCTCAAAGGTTGAAGCAACACAAATAGAATAAACAATTTTC